>CAKAOH010040971.1:53027-78311 GCA_916701665.1 Sebastiscus tertius
TTTACACGTTGATGTACTCTGCCTCAGAAATTAATCACATCTACCTCAAACTTGGTCAGTAGTATCTTAAGACCTTTGGGATGAAAAGTTATCCAAAGATCAAAAAGTTATTGAACAATGTGGCCGTGGCGTGGCGGCGAAAAAGAGCTTCTTCGCCAAAAAACAGGAAGTTGTTGTAACTTTGGCGTATAGTAACCAATCTGCTCCAAATTTCTCATGCGAGATAAAAGTCCCTGTGTGACGACATCCACATGCAAATTTTGACTCACAGTCATAGCGCCACCTAGTGGTAACAGGAAATATCACGTTTTACACGTTGATGTACTCAGCCTCAGAAATTAATTACATCTACCTCAAATTAGGTCAGAAAAGCCTTAAGACCTCGATGATGCTTCCTTTCGAAAATCGTGAGTTTCTATTGAACGGAAGCGCTGTGGTGGCATGGCGAATTTCGATGAGTCGCCATGACACATGAGGCTGATTTTACTTGACTTTACATAGTCCCATCTGCCCCAAATTTCACAAGCTGGATAGTAGTCCAGGCCTGAAGACATATATGTGCTATTATGAGTGAAAGTCATAGCGCCCCCTATAGGAAACAGGAAATTGTTGTAAATTGATTATACATTGTCCGATCTGCCCCAAATTTGGTAGGCCCATCCTCCTCATTATTCCAGACATATTCCTCATTTGGTGTCATTAGCTCCGCCCACCCTGAAGTTGGCCATCTTGAATTTTATGCCGTTTTTTACCATTTCCAGGCGCTGTACTTTAACGAACTCCTCCTAGAGATTTAACCCGATCAGCTTCAAATTTGGTCAGTAGTACCTTAAGACCTTTGTGATGAAAAGTTATCCAAAGATAAAAAAGTTATCGAACTATGTTGCCGTGGCATGGCGGCGAATAACCGCCTTTCGCCATGACACAGTAGGCTATTGTAACTTGACATTACCTAGTCCCATCTGCCCCAAACTTCTCAAGCTGGATAAAGCTGTGAACACGCCGCGCGCATGAGGCTCACGTGACGGCAGCGTCGCGTCATGGCTGCGTGATGCACACCTAAGGTGTTCACACCAGACGCGAGTTAGCTGCGCCCGGGAGCGTGTCGGCTACCTGTCTGCTGCTGCTGACAGCCCTTTCTTTCTACATAGAGTTTGCCTTTTAATGGCCATTTAACTTCATGATAAATATAATTGATATTTATTTTAGACAGAGAAAGGTTCAGAAACATGTGGTAATTAATAAATAATAGTAATAATCCACAATTGTATTCATTTATAATGTTTGTTCCACATCACTGTCCGGCACATATTTCACAATAAAAGCCTCGTGTTAACAAATGAAGGAATTCTGTGCAAAGAAAACCCGCTTTAGGGCTTTTATTTCGAAATGAAAGCAAGAAGTGTTGATTTAAACCACAAACTTTATCAATTTTTTGAGCTCCCAAAGTGACTGTGTGTTCCACAGCACTGACTGCTCATATTTCAGAATAAAAGCCTCGTGTTAACAAATGAAGGGATTCTGTCTATAGAAAAAACGCCTGAGGGCTTTTATTTTGACATGAAAGCAGGAAGTGTTGATTTAAAAACAAGTCTACTTAACTTCACTTTTTTTTCATCTCCGTAACATATTCTACAGATAAACCTCGAAACTGTAGTAAAGTCTTGCAGATATGAAGTTACTATACAGTCACTAGATCCCTTTCACTGTCTGTGACATATTCTACAGATGTCTAGACATGTAAACTGTATTATGTAGCTGATATGATGTCCATATACTGTCAATAGATCACCTTCACTGTCTGTTGCTGCTGGACTACATAATACTTTTATTGTGAAATATGTGCCGGACAGTGATGTGGAACAAACAGTGACTTGGAAAGCATCATAAATGAATACAGTATGGAGTTTTAATTGTGGATTATTACTATTATTTATTAATTACCACACGTTTCTGAACCTTTCTCTGTCTAAAATAAATATCAATTATATTTATCATGAAGTTAAATGGCCATTAAAAGGAAAACTCTATGTAGAAAGAAAGGGCTGTCAGCAGCAGCAGAAACACAGCTGACAGGTAGCCACACGCTCCCGGGACGCAGCTAACTCGCGTCTGGTGTGAACACCCTAGGTGTGCATCAAGCAGCCACGACGCGACGCTGCTGTCACGCGAGCCTCATGCCTGCAGTGTCTTCATGGCTTGAGCATGTCCAGACATGTAAACTGCAGTAAAGTCTTGCTGGTATGATGTTAATATACAGTCACTATTCTAGATGTCTAGACATGTAAACGGTATTATGTAGCTGATATGATGTCCATATACTGTCAATAGATCACCTTCACTGTCTGTTGCTGCTGGGACACGCAGCTGAGACGCGAGCGGCTCGCGTGTAAAATAGGCGACCCTTCTATTCTATAAAATAGACGTGCATCAGACGCGCGTCTCATGCGGGCAGTGTGTTCACTCTAACCTGTTAACATGGACGCCGAAATAAAAAACAACACGCCATGTGAGGCTCACGCGAGCCTCATGCGTGCGGTGTGTTCACGGCTTAACAGTCCAGGCCTGAAGACATATACGTGCCACGACAGCAAGTACCCTTACGTGCGCATTTCCCAGACGTGCCCGCGGGGGCGAGGGCCCGATCATCGCTGCTTGCAGCTTTAATTATTATTATTATTATTATTAATAAACCTTTATTTAACCAGGTTAGTCCCATTGAGATTAAAAACCTCTTTTCCAAGGGAGAACTGGCCAAGACAGTCAGCAGCAAGAACACAAAGTTGCAGACAGAGACAAAAACAGAGACAAACACTAACATTTGCATTAAAAGAGAACTATATCTAAAGACAAATGGGGGGACAAAAATTAACTTTTCTGGGAGTCAGCTGTACAACAAGGGAAGCTAAAAACATTGGTATGCCATAGAGTCGGCTTCTAAAGCTTTCATTTTAGATTTAAAAATGTTTAATGATACCAGCTTCTTGACTTTCAAGTCATTTAGGAGCAAATTCCAGGCTGAGGGTGCAGAATATGCAAAAGACCTTTCCCCAAATTTTGTCCGAGCTTTTTGGACAGAGAGCACAAATATACAAATAAGTGTCCCCAATACTGTCCACAATTTTTCTGTGTAATTTTGTTTTGACCCAGTTTTTGTATTTCAGATTCTGCCTTAGTCTGACCCCTTTGTACTTTGTAACTGCCTGGATTCCTCTCCTTGAAACAGATTTTTTTCCTAAGTAAAGACCTTAACTTTGCATCTGCTTCCAGAGTCTGGTTCTTTTTTCGCCTTTGAACTGTGACAGGATGAGGAATTTGTAATGTTGAAATGAGGGCTTTAGTACTTTCTAGTCGCGATCCCTTAACATTAATCGTTAGCCGTTAGCAACCGGTGGGCAGCAACGTCAAAGAGCACAGGAGCAAAGAGGCCAAACTTGGTAACAGCCGCAAGGAATAGGTCATTTCCGTAGAGACATTCAATATGACAATACAACACAAATCATTTTGTTTTACTTTTGTATGGCACTTTGTAGGAGGATGTTTTACTGGCGTCCGGTAGTCGGTTTCAGTCCAAAATGGCGGAGGTGTAGCTCTGATGCTGGGTGCTGACGTTGCCATGGAACAAACAACTGACTTTCACTTCCTAGCGGTATACGGTCTTTGGCAACGTCTTGCTTGGATAACCGCTAGCGTTAACTGAGATTCCATTGAAGTACATTATGATGTGTTCAAGCTCTATCCAGTAAAGATGAGAATTGGGCAAAAATAAAGTCTAACTTCATCATGATGTGTTCAAATGTAGTTTTTGGTGAGAAACTTAAATAAATCCAGTTGTTTTTCTAGGAGATGTTTTCACAGCAATATAATATAGATATTAGAGAGAATTATGACCTGTTTAACTTCCTAACACTAGCTCTGAGCAGCTTCTAATACGTCATTAAAACTACTGATGCCAATCAAATAAAAGCCAATATTTAAATAAAAAAACATCATATATTTCCTAATCATTTGAATTGTGTTTTTTTTTGTGTGAAAAATATCTTTTGTAGTGTGTGCACTAAGAGACTGTACATATTTTTATTCTGTTAATGTCACAGTGAAGGAAGGCTGTGTTAAATTGCCTTTTCTGTAATGTATACGTTTACAATTGGGCCACTAACAATGTACTTTGGCTACCAAATGTAGGGCTTTGGTCGCCCTTGGAGCAGGAGCTTAAAGTTATTAGCGTCTATCTCTATGTGTTACATGCTTCTGTGAGATGACTCATAGTTTCTTTGAAAATCCACTCATCGTGTACGTCACTATTACGAAAGGTATCATTTTCATGTGATCAGTTTTGGGGCGTGTTCCTAATTGGATGTTATTTATAATACTTACTACAACACAACCTTTTGACATTTAACGTGACATCCTGACCTTAATAAATAATTACCATGGGTCACAACAGCTGTAATACAGAGCAGAGATGGAGATTTGTGAAGAGAAAGAAATATACTGTCACTGATGTTAATGAAACTGATTTAAAGGTGCACTGGTTGGATGGACTGGTAAATCAAGAGTTTTGCCTTCAGGCTCAGCTCTCTCTTCACCACAACAGTCCGGTGCAGAACCGCCTGTCCTTCTCCCGCTCCATTTTACCCTCATTCATGAACAAGACCCCGAGATACTTGCACTCTCTCGCTTGGGGAAAAGACTCACACCCCACCCGGAGGGTGCAATCCACTGGTTTCCGGCAGAGCACCATGGCCTCAGACTTGGAGGTACTGACTCTCATCCCGACCGTTTCACACTCGGCTGCAAACCGAGTGCTGTGTGCTGAAGGTCACGGTCTGATGAAGCCAACAAAACCACATCATCTGCAAAGAGCCAATTCTGAGGTCCCCGAACCGGACACTCTCCTCCCCCCCTGGCTGCACCTTGAGATCCAGTCCATGAAAATCACAAACAGGATTGGTGACAGAGGCGGAGGCCAACAACCAACGGAAACATGTTTGACTTTGTGCCAAGTATACAATTGCAGCTCTCGCTTTGGTTATACAAGGACCGGATAGCTCGTAACAATGACCCCAGTAACCCAGATCGTGAGCCTTCTCCAAATCCATAAATCACGGATGGAATGTGAGATGGAATGTGAATCTGTGAAACACGCTACATGCCAACCTACACATCCTGACGTCAAATAACAGCTCTCTAAAGAGGTTATTATAATGGTGGAGGTGTCAGTCAAGCATGTTCTGATGAATTCCAACAGTATCACACAATATCCAACAAGTACCTGGATTGTATACATCACTGGCGGTACAAACAGACAAAAGAAACTAAAAATAAACCCTTGGGTGTGCACCTGGAACAATCATAGTCATCTTTAAGCAGTTCCTTGTAATCATTAAATAATCATCCCTTAACTAATACCTTTAAAAAGTAATAGAATGGGATTAATTAGATGTAATCTACGGTCATTCATTGGCTTCTTTCCTCATTATTTAGTAGTCGAGTAAACTACGTAATGGAGACTTTATTGTCTGTCTTTGTAAATGTGTTACATGTTGCTGTGAGATGACTCACGGTCTCTTCTTTGATAACTTACACAATGGCAGTTACTATCCACTCATTATGTAAACATACCTGACAAGAATTTGATTTCCGTAAGCGGGATGCCATACATAACAAGCGGTGCTAGCACTTGTACAATGATAAGTACATCTTCCCTCTCTATATGTGGCGTATGCGCATCACCGTTCTGGAAACAACACATACGTGAAGTCATTGACAGTTCATGTCGCCTATTGAGCAGCTCAGTGGAAATACACAGCTATTGTCTGGGGGTGTTGGACAAGATGTGGACGTGATTTCGTACCAGCAGAGTGATAGCTACAAGCAGGGGTGGGTTAATGCATAGGCCGGGCCCTGTAAAGCTGAGACTCTTGTGGATCCAATGAACCCAACGGGATTCATGTGTGATGATGTTAGTCCCCATAGGAGCCATTTCATTGTAGTGAGACCATTTTTTTAAAACGTGACCTCACTGTATGAAATGACCTGTGGTGACCTCTAGGATAATCACAGCCTCATGAAACTTTACAACCACAAACTAGAGACCTAGAGCATTCAGAGGATGGATGGCTTTCCTAGCTAGATTGACAATAAGGGGGTTTCTGAGCAGTTTGCACAACACAAGTGCTCGCTGTCCAATCGCCAAGTTATGCAATTCTTGCAGAAATCTCCAAACGTCAAAAGTTTTTGATCCCAAATCCCAGCACGGCTTTTTCTATGGTGTTCCTCAAGGTCTTAATGTCTTAATGTGGTATTTTGAAGGGATTATTGATCATTTTTATCAATTCTTGATAGATAAAAAAACAGTTAAATTTAGCCAAAAATTGCTGCAAGAACTTATGAGACATAATAGGGCATGGGGATGACCATCATATAATTATATCATAATGTTCTAAACCCTTATACACTTTTACAATTTACTTTAATTAATGAATTGATGTTGATTTCTGATTTATTACTATGCATCTCAAATTAATCTTTAGGTTCCCAGCTTTCAGATGATGTACACCACTTCTATATGACAACTATTGTTGACCTGCTATCTCCCCCTAAAGACCCCCTGTACCTCCCTAAAAGAGACAAAAATGGGTCTATTGTGGGTCTCAGAGGGTTAAATAACGTAACAAACAAAGTCATTTTAAGCCAAACCTAACCAATTTACAACATTAACCACTTGTTTAAAACAGTTTAAAACTGCGACCACAATCCAGGAGAAAATACATTCCCCTCAAAAACTTAATTGCTGTAGTTTAGTTGAATGGGAACGTGATTTTGTAGGAGACAGGGTTGGTACAGCAGCCACCAGCTGACATACTGACGGACAGCTAACACCATCGGCACGCCTCATCACATTTTTGGGAACGCGTCGTCCTCGACACAGGAAGCTCATGACGCTTCCGATTTAAAAACAGGAAGCTTAAAGGACACTGTGAACATTTACTGGCAGAGGAAACAAAATGTCCTTAATGTCATGTTCATTGACATGTCGACTTTTGTTTGGTTGCTTATGTTGCATTCCTCCTGAGGAACAGATGACAGCCTCCAGCGTCAGAGCATCAAATATTTTCGTGGTTATTTTGGGTGCAGACAAGAAAACAAAAACACTGAGCTACGGGTGTGCCTATCTATGTGTGAGGTAAGCGAATCATATGGTGACTCAGTTATGAAAGATTAGAAGCAATAAAAAGTAACTTTTACATAAACAAAATGAACCTGACAACGAGGAAGATCTTGGGTCGATAATAATGAGAATAAATATGAAACAAAATTTAAATCATACACTAAATCATAGTGTGTTCTTCTCTATCAGATTACAATGCATTGTATCATATACATATAATATTAGATAATGCATTTCAGACTTCTGATATATTGTATTATATGAAGACAATGCATTAAATTCACACCCAGCACCACTCTGAAATCTCCAGGATGTGTACTACTCAAACCAAAAAAAGAAAATGCAGATATCACACATTCACAGAAGAAACGGTAGACATATCAGTATCTTTAGTGCCAAGTTGTGTCAGACGAATCTCTATTTCCTAACGTGGGACAGTCATGTCTGAAATGTGGGACACTGAAAAGTCTGCCTAAAAATCATCTTGATTAATGCAGTAATTTTACCACTGACGATGTCATTGCTGTTACAAAACCTCAGCTCATAGGTGTGGATGTTACATGGAGAATCGAACAACAGCAAACAAACAATATGACTATGAATAATTAAATAAATAAATAATTGCTAAAGACTGTAATAGTTTTGAAGCATTTAGTCATATTAGAAATACATTAAATAGCCTATATTATCATATCTGTTATGCAAAAAAAGCATAATTTAAATGCACAAGCTGTGAATTGCAAACCGTTAAAATGTTTTCATTTCACTGTACAGGGAACGCAGACAACCGTCGCAGGCAGAGGGCCTATTAGAAGCCAATACATCAAACCCTGAGCAACACAAAAACCTGAACCTGAGAAATGAGGAAAAAAAACAAACTCATACAATTTGAACAGAGATGCAGCCACCCACAGTTATGGAATATAATTTGCCCTTCACCTTTAATATCTTAAATAATGCATCAGAAGACTAAAAACCTATAAATAGCCATTATTATTATTATTACTCATCATCCTGTCACACCACTTAGGTAAGGCATTGACGTCCGATGGTTAAGGTTAGGATAGGTCGTCGAGCAGCGAGTGAGAGAGTTTTTGCTATTACTCATGTTTCTGTGACATCAGACTGCTTAACCTCCACATCAGAAATGATCAGTCACGCCTGCAGTAGACGGGTGTCACCGGGAACCTGTCAACCTGAAACTTGGCCAGCTTCCTCAAACAAAAATAGCAGTTCTGGCTTTTCTTAATCAGCATATCTGTGTTCCTCTCAAAGGTCAACTTATATGTCAATTGTGATGCCCAAATACTTGTAAAAACTCAACAATCTCAACATCTTGTCCATTAATTGTTTGCAGGAGTTGGTTGTTGACGTCTGAAATCAATGCACATGTCCTCAATTCTAAAAAAGGACCGTGAGACACTTCAGCATTGTTCTGCAGGCTCACAATAACTGTGTCATCAATAAACTTCACAATGTGCCGGTCATCAAACTCTCTACGACAGTCATCGGTGTACATAATGTACAAGAGAGGAGAAAGGACGCAGCCAGTTGATGTTCATTCACTCTCTGAGTCCTGATAGTGAGGAAGTCCCAAATCCATCCCACAATGTTTGGCCCAATTACACTCCAACCCCTACACCCTCTCCCTACCCATTTCCACTCCGTTTGCACGTTCGTGTGGATGCTCCACCATATTAAATGCCATACCAAACCAATCAACGAGGAGTTGAAGTGGGTTATGAAACCCTCCGACGACGCGCAACGCCGTTTAGTGTTCGTCATGTGCAACTACCGGTACAAACGTTTACTCGTAAACTGCTGAGACTAAGATAGACAATTTAATTTATTCTGCTTTACTGTCATACAGACGTCAACAACTTAAAGTAAATAGGGTGTATTTAGGATCCAATATACCCATGTCTAGTCTAGAAAACGGGAGACATGTTCATTATGAACATGTCTCCCGTTTTCTAGACCAGTAAATTGTTGTATATTTATACGTATATATTTATTATTTCTTACCCCTATCAGCAGCTATAACCCCATCATTTATTATATCTTCAACTGTGCATTACTGACATAACAGTCCAATAGTTTACTGCAATAATTCAGCTGTGCAATAATCTGGTTTACTCCGGCATTAACACTGCAACTATTTATTTATTATAAATGATTATTTATTTATTTATTTATTCTGATAATGAATTCATATTTTGATAAGGATAATTACATCAATAATTAATTTATATTTTTGTATGACTGAGATAAAAGGTAATAATTATTATATTTAGACAGGTTTTAGGAAAATGAATTAGAGTATATGTTTTGCTCATTGAGGAAGCTGGTTGATTATCAATGAATGACTTATGGAGAAGGGGTGGGATTAAATAAATTTGTACTTCTTCTCACTCCTTTTCAAATATGTAAACCAAGGCATCAAGTGTTTGACAATTTCTTTTACTTATGCCTTTCATTGTATGTAAATATTACTTTTTTTCTGGCTGTCCACTTGTGTGTATGATTATTCTTTTTTTCATTTATTATTTTTTTTGTTGTTTGTTGTTTTTTTGTTGTTGTTTTTGTTGTTTTTTTGTTTTTATTTTACATGTTCGAAATAAATTTTGAAATGAAAAAAATGTATACAGTACATTTAAACTAATATTCTTATTTATTTACACTATTCTTGCATTTTAATTTATGCATGCGTTTATATTATTTGCATAGAACAGGAGCAATACCTAACTCAATCCCCTCCCACCCCAGGGATCAATAACATATTTCTTATTCAGGTATTCAGTTCCTTGTTAGAGAGAGGGAAGTTCGTTGGTTTTTACTGCCCTCTAGAGCCATCCATCTACTGTAGTCATTATTAAAAAATAAACTTTTCACTTCCTATTTCCTTTCACAAAAGTGCAATAAAATCAAAGCATGTTATTCTCATTGAAAAAATAAAAAGTTTTCATGTGTGAAATTATAATTTTGCAGCTCTGATCTGAAACCGTCAAAGTTATTAATAACTGTTAACATCCTTGTTGGAGCTCACTAATGCTCTTCTGCCCCCAGGTGTCCATATATATGTGTCCATGTAGTGTATTTAAGGAAGGTTTGGCTCGTCTCCTCTTGTATTTATTATTTAAAGGTGTATTCAGTCAAATGTTTGGCTTTTAGCGACATCTAGTGACAGCAGCAAGAACAAGAACATCATCAAGTTCTCATAAATAATAGAAAACTGAATATCTTCGTGTTTTTGACTGCTTTTTAATACTTCTACTTTCTAACATTTTATAGGCAAAACAATAAATAGATGATTCATGAAAGTAATCCTAATTATCAGAAATAATATAAAGTAATAATCTTAAACTGTAGAGCACATGCATGTGATGATGATGATGATACTGTCACACTCTGCTTCGTGGTCCATGTCCATGCATACCATGGCCATTCTCCATCCGTCCACCAGATGTCCTCAGAGTTTCCCTCCTCTTCCAACGTCCCCGCCCATCTCCTCACCTGTTCCCACTTTCCCTCGTCACCAGTAGAACATAAATACCAGTTCAATTTCACCCATCTCTCAGTTAACAAAGGGTGCCATGTTGCTTTGTCAAGTATTTAATCCTCTTATCAACATGGGAGTGGACAAATATGCTGCTTTATGCAAATGTATGTATATATTTATTATTGTAAATCAGTTAACAACACAAAACAATGACAGATATTGTCCAGAAACCCTCACAGGTACTGCATTTAGCATAAAACAATATGCTCCAATCATAACATGGCAAACTGCAGCCCAACAGGCAACAACAGCTGTCAGTGTGTCAGTGTGCTGACTTGACTATGACTTGCCCCAAACTGCATGTGATTATCATAAAGTGGGCATGTCTGTAAAGGGGAGACTCGTGGGTACCCAGAGAACCCATTTACATTCACACATCTGGAGGTCAGTTTTTCCTCGACCAAATTGTGTGTTTGCAGGAATGTGCAAATGAATGTGATACTTGTGCAGTCAAGCGTGCATTATGTGCCTGAGATTATGTGAGTAATATAATAATATATACCACTTTATAGACTGCACATATGTACATATTACATTTATTTATTGCACATACTACATTTCTTTATTTATTTATTGACGGACTGTACACACTATGTTCACCCATTCACTCTGTATCTTTTATATCTCTATTATTGTTTTTATCATTTTTGTTTACCTGTACCTCTCCTGTGTTTCACCCTGTTTGTTGATGTTGCTGCTTTGACACCTGAATTTCCCTCCGGGGATTAATAAAGGTTCATCTTATCTTATCTTATCTTAATATGCAGTTGAGTGCATGTACAGTCTGCATGGATGTGTGTGTGACTCAAGATGAATTACATCCCAAAAACTCTGTGGCGAGAGACAGAGAGAGAGCGAGAGAGAGGGAGGGAGAGAGAGAGGTCTCTGGTTGCTGCCAAAAACAGTGTAGAGATGATGAAGTGATGCACTGAGAGCAACAAAAACAATATGGAGGGAGGAGGTGAGGGAGGGAGGAGGCATCCTCAGTGGATGGAAGGAACAAGAAGTGGCAGACAGACAGAAGCAGAGAGAGAGAGGAGGATGAGAATAAATTAAATGAACATGGAAATGAAAGAGGAAAGAAGGAGGGAGAAAGGGAAAGATGCCAGAGGAAAGAAGAGAGAGACAATAAAACCCTCCGTCTCTCTCTCTCTCTCTCTCTCTCTGACGAGTCCAGCTCTGATCTGCAGAGACACCCATTTTCATTCACATACCAGGAGGTCAGAGGTCAAGGGAGCCCTAATGTATACATATCCTCATTGAACTATACCACTCTGTCTCCTGCATTTCATGCAGACGTGACAGATACAAGCAAACTAAAAAAAACTCACTGCTAAATAAAAGACATTACTGGAATGACTGTACATTTTTATCCTTGCCTAAAATGTTTTCTAGATCAGACAGTGGATAACTCCATTATAGCAGTGATGCCATGTACAGAGATGCCACTGAGTCCATTCAGCAACTCCTTGACTACAACTGAGCCAAAGCAGATATAAATAACACAAAGCACATAGATTCTATAAAGGTTTTAGTCCGGATAGGACCAGGAGGACTCTCCATTTGGCCACTATGGATACCCAACGTGTGCCAAATGGGTTTTCTACCTCTGGAAAGGGAATCTGGCTCTAAAATACTCCTGATATCCACTACAGGAGGCTCTGTGCACACAGTGGAGCCTTTGGCCATGACATTTACCCTGTGCATCATCACATCCTACCGTTGTGCTCAGTATAAAACCAATAAAATAAACAACTCAATTATATAATTTTGACTCCAAATGGAGTCGTTTTATTATAATAATTAAATATGATCAAGTAGATAATAACAAATAAGATCAATAACAATGTGAATAAGATAACAAAAAAGAATCCAAAGTGAAGTATGCACATTCAACATAAAAACATAATAAAATACAATTTCTCATGTGTTGATTTTGTAACTAAAATATTGAAATCGTTGCCAAACAAACATTGTTTGGACACTTGGAGTGTTGTTTCAGTCGCGTTAAGGCCTCGTCTTTTCGAAACTATTCAGAAAAAAAGACCACCACAATATTTTCTGAAGTTTTTAATGGCAGCGTTTTAACACACAGCTCAAACCGGTCAGGTTCGTCGGGTAGAAGAGGTTCAGATCCATTTGAAAGCTCACAGGCGATCAGTTAAGTCCAGCAAGCATTTGTGTATAATGATCACACCTCAACTACTACTACTACTACTACCTATCGTACAGGTGATCACCAGGTGGCGCCGTAGGAGAGAAGATAATACATCTGTTCATCCCCATCAGTCACAGTCACACAAATTAAAAGCACTACATTGAGTCATTTTGCAGCTTGAAAACATGTTTAAAAATTCACAAAAACACAAGAAACCATCAAAGTTATCAAAGTCATTTAAAATATAACTAATGCCTCTTAATTATACTGATCATACCTGTATCTGAATTTATTTTAAAGGCTTCTTACTTGTTTTTTTTATAGTTAAGTGTATTGAATTTGAAATCAAAACCAAACAACATCCCCAAATAATGCTGGACCGAAAACAGATTTAACAAACATTTAAATAAATCAAATTAAAGTAGGTGAGGATTGACTAATACTAAATGATAAATAAAAGCAAATAACCAATAAACAATCAAAATAACAGCATTAACATGACAACCATACCACTGTTAACTGTCTGCTCAAAGTCCTGAGAGGATAAATGTTTAAATCGTGTCCGTACAGTGTTTCCTCATCCACCCTCCTGCAGTCTCAACAACAGCTGCAAACACTACCGAGAAAACATCTCCGTAATAATACATTTAACAACATGTTGTCACAAACTTCATTATAAGTACACCCTGTGTGTTTTACGAGCCCCAAAGTGATGCTTACAGAGGTGTGTTCATTACAGATATTTGCAACGTCATTTTGACGAGACAAAGCTCTGATACATACCTCTGATACTCGGATACTTTGACAAGGAAGAACTCTGATTTTAGATATCCGTAATTACATTTTGACTATTCAAACTATTTTCCCCATTCATGTGTATGGGGTTTGTTATTGCGGATATCTGCAATTTAATTCTGACTAGTCATAATTCACAGTTCTAGATGTCTTTAATTCCCTTCAATTGTAGATATCTACATTTGTCCTTTATGAGATATCTAAAATTATATTCTGACTAGTCATAATGAGGTTTAAGGTATCTGTAACTGTTATTTAGGATAGTCAGAACTGAATTACAGATATCTCTAACTGTCATTGTAACTATAGTCACAATGACGTTATAGATATCTGGAATAAGAATCTCGACTATGTAATTGTAGATATCTCTAATGTTAATTCCAGATAGTCAAGCTTAGCTATTAAATGTTAAAACGGCTCGCCATATGTCCCGGTTTATTTCCGGTTACAGTGTATGTGAACGACATCAGCTGACAGGAAGTGGACATGGACCCAAGCTGTTGCCTAGCAACGCAATTCCGTAGCTAAAACAGAGCGTTTCAGACCGAGAGGGTAAATACAGGCCGACAGTATGAGGAAAATAAAGTTGTTGTTTTTTTTTTTAACATTAAAGGGGACATATTATAAAAAAGTGAGATTTTCATGTTTTTTATATTTTAGAGAAGGCTTAAGTCCTATATAAATACTGTGAAAGTATCGAAAGGCTCAATCCACAGGGAAATATACACGGCCCGTATTCATGATCTCTGCGTTTGAAACAAGCTGTCAGGATTTCTGTCCATTTGTGATGTCACAAATATACAACATTTAGACTCTTTACGCCGTTTTAAACATAAAAACTCTAAATGTGTCCCAGTTTATTCCTGATTGCAGTGTATGTGAATGTCATCAACTGACAGGAAGTACATATGGACCCAAGCTGTTGCCTAGCAACGCAATCCTGTTGCAATTCCTAAGCTGAAAATTAGCATGATACGGGACTTTTAAACATTCGCTTTCCTATAACTTTGTAAAACAAAATTGAACAAATTAATATATTGATATCCATTCAATCGTACACCAGCAACTTGGTAAAATTTTTTAAAATGAATTGCAATCTTTTTCAATGCAGCAAGATAAGAGATGGGTGTTGTGACCCGGCTCTGAGGCCACAACAAATGAGGAAGCCACCACGCAGGAAGTCTCTACAAACAATGTTTTATTTAGCAAAAACCAAAGGGTGTTAACAAGAGTAACATAAATGAAGGCTAACAAGGTAAACTAATAACTACTTCAGAATGTGTTAACATCAACTACACAAGAAAACCACGCTGGCTTTGCACCCCGTGGTGCCAGGGGAATAACGTCCATCGACCATGAGGACGGGGCAGGCCTTATAGTCCCGGAGACAGTGGCCAGCTGTCTCCAATCACCTGATCGGCACCTCCTCCTCAGCTCCAACCCACCATGGACCAGGACACTGCAACACACACAGGCAATAATCATCTTACAGGTTATACATACCTTTTGAAAATACATACATCTTAACTTCACTTCCTAAAATACAAAGTCACCTTAATGCTTGTTCATCTGTCCTTCACATTACGGTCTCACCTTCCCTCTCAGCAACTGGTACCCTGAAGCTAATTTAAGAGAGAGAGAGAGACATTAAACATGGATAAAACAAAACAACAATCACTGGCAACGGGGCTCTGGACAACGCTTTCCTTTAATATGACGTATGTCTAAAGAGCAAACACGGCGACAACGGCTCAGCGACGCCATTTTTTAGCATGTAATCAATTTCAGAATCCAAAGACGTACGTTTTGCTGGACTGACTATTATCAGTTTTGCATCCCCAATCAACGGATACATACCTATTAGCTCGGCTAGCTCTGCGCGCTGTGCCGTGGATAAATGACCAAAAACACTCTCCGGGCTACGGAAAACTTCAGAGTTTTTCAAGCGGCCTGTCAACAATGCCGAATCATGATTAGGCAAACCATCTTCACAAAGAACTTTACTCGATGAAAGTGTGTTACAAACACACACAGGATGAGCACAATCCACCGGTGCACTCTGAAAGGGATACATAGAGGCCACTTGTATCGTTCGACTTGACTTACCCGACATCTGGCAGGTGTGGCAAGTCCTAATGATAGCTGCCACATCTCTCTTAACACGGGGCCAAAAAAACTGTCTCCAAATGCGGTCATGGGTTTTCCTCACCCCCATATGACCCGACTCATGATGCACGCACGACTGAATCACGGAATTTAAAATGTACCACAATTTGATACACGGGATCGCCAGTGAAACCCTCACCCTGTGGCACCCATGTCCTCACTAATACATCGCTTTGAATGAAGTAACCGACTGGACAGACTGGAACGGCTCCCCCAGTGTAGAATTGTCTCTTTGCTCACTTGCAAAGTCACTCTGCGAGACAGACAAAGGAGTGTTAGACAAAGATAATACAAACAATTTTGTCTCATCATCATCTGTTTCTGACTGCTCCGTATCCGCAATGCGACTGGCCGCACTCATGGCGCGCATCACAGCGCTCGCTCGGAACACTTCCGGATACCGCTTCTCATTTTCATCAGGTCCATTACTACCAAGCGGAACCGGGACAAGTACCATCATCAGCACAGACACGTCCTCCAGCCACATCATTACCAAGTACCAACGTGACGCCATCAACAGGCAGCGTAGGGCACACACCCATTCTGACTTCACCGTCAATGAACTCTAAATGGAGCACAAGTTAATGCCCTGGCACTTGAAAGACAAACATGCCCATCCCTAACACAGGTATAAAGAAACCAGTGTCCGTTTCCTCAGAAATAGGAAGAACAGAAGACAGGATGAATGAGTCACACAACCCTGTGTCACGCAGTATGGTTGCGCAGTATGGTCACGCAGTATGGTCGCGCAGTATGGTCACCGGCACCCACCCACCCCCCGTTTCTGACGTAATAACAGATATCTGCAACGTCATTTCACCGAATCACAACTCTAATTATAGATATCTGTAATTACATTCTGACTATCCCTAACTCCATTTAGAGACATCTACAACACCATTTTACCCCTTAATTTATGCGTCAACTAGGATCTCTGACACATCTGCGGCTCTTATTGATAATATTTTTACAAACTTCTATGATTGGGATTCCAAAAGTGGTATACTGTATACTGATATCTCATTTGCCTATTTTTAGTGTGTAAAATATGAACAATTTCAAGTCTAAGATAGCAAAAGAAAATGTTTTTCATGAGAAAGATCCCCAATTAGCCTAATTTGAATTTAATGAATTTATTTGGTAGTCTATTTAACCACTTAAAAAGACAAGAAAAAAGATGAATGATGATTTTCATAAACCTTGGTTTACTTCAGGTCTCAAAAAATCTTCATTGAAAAAAAACAAGCTATACAAAAAATACATTTTAAATCCAACTCCTCTAAATTTAAAAGAATATAAAACATATAAAAATATATTTGTGCATATTTTACATTCAGCAAAAAAAAAAAAGCATTTCTTAAAGAAATTTAAAGAATCAACAAATAATATGTTAGGGATTATGCGAGAGTGTCAGTAGATGGAAAAGAAATTGCTCGAATCTCTCACACTTGTTTTTTAGGCATTTTAGTTGATGAAAAATTAAACTGGAAAAAACATACATTTTATTTGTAATAAAATTGTGAAGTCACTATGAATCATCAGCAGACTAAGAAGCTTCATAAATGTTTCTTGTTTATTAACCTTATATTATTCCATGATTTATCCCTATTTGATTTATGGTAATATTGTTTGGGCAAATACATTCTTCATAAACTTTATTTGTTGCAAAAACGATTTGTAAGATTGGCAACTTTGTCAAACTCTAAGGAGGCTTCTGCTCCAATGTTCAGGAAACTGAACATGCTTTCAGGTTATGACATAAATATTCATCAGATATGTGTGTTTATATAAACAGGGGAAAAAAAGTTCGGAAACTTGTGTTTGGTGGATTATTTCTCTGTTGTTACAATGCTAATTGTATTTTACATCGTTGGAAAGCCTGTTTATTTACCTTCACAATGATGTCCAACTTGTAAGGATCATGCATCTGTGGGATGAGCAGCACAGCTGATTATGTGGGGAGCGCCCAAGAAAAATTTGCCAAAATGCTCTGCCAATGGTAAACAGTGTATTCTCCTGTTGGTATTGACTCTTGTTTTGAGTTGTTTGGTGGATTGGATTGGCGCTACCCATATAATCAGCTGTGCTGCTCATCCCACAAATGCATGATCCTTACAAGTTGGACATCATTGCAAAGGTAAATAAACAGGCTTTCCAATGATGTAAAATACAATGACCATTATCATTGTAACAACAGAGAAATAATCCACCAAACACAAGTTTCCGAACTTTGTTTTTCCAGTATATAAATATATGTTCTTGCCTTCTTCTTTTCCATCATCGTTTACCAACTTCTTTAAATCTAATTCTCAAATTCATTCACATAATACTAGACAGGTTAATCATCTTCACCAGAACATGGCCAGTACTCCCTCAGATATCGTGATGTACAAATATGGAACACCAAAATACATGTTATCAAGAGCTCGTTATCCTTAGAACATTTTAAAAGGAAATTATCATCACATTTAATTCATGATGTCTAATTCTCTTTTGATATGTTAAGATACATTTTCTTTTCTTCTCTACTGTTTTTTGTATGTATTTTATTGTTTTTATTGGATTGTTTTCCACTGTTTGGCTGGTTTTCTGCACATTTTGTGTACTTCTTGTTGTTGTTTAACTTTTGTTGTATTTTTAAAATTATGTTAGTTGAGATCTTTCTTCCTTTTTTGTTATTGTTTTTTGTCCTTTGGTCCCTTGTATATAAGCTTGTGGCTTCTTGACCTCTCCTGTCACATTTATTGTTTTGTTTTTTTCATTGACTGGGTTTTGTGCAGTTTTATATATGTGCAAATAATTAAATAAATAAATCAAGCCACTGTTTCTCCTTTCTGACACTTGCTTTGGACTGGTTGTGGTTATGTCGCCATGATTACTCTTGCTTTTACACACCCATCATTTAACCTTCACACATACATACCTCTGGTTTCACTGACGTACACACTCCATACCTTAGCACATCTTTAATGGGGTTCAGCGTTTACTCTGATTTCATAGCTGACGTGTTTCTTTGTCTTTGGGAATGTGCACGTTAGTGATGTTTGATTACGTGAATTGATTGCTGAGCAATCTAATTGGGTCAGCCAGACATACCGGTATTTCAAGCCTGTGACAGTGACAGACAGATAAATTAGTCACATATTTAATGTGGTTTCCATCACGACAAATAATAGATAGTGTACATGAAGTGTGGGTGGAACCGCATGACTTATTGCCACACCTGCATTTTTTTCCAGAGATAAACTTCAAGTGACCCACACAGAGTCATCAAGGAGCAGCTACTGTGATGGAGCGCTTCAGTTTAAAAAAAAAAAAAAAGATTCTTGTAGACGCCAATCACAGGCAGACATTCAGCAGCTAAAGTGCAGGCTGACATAAGTAAATGTCATAATCAGCCCACAGACACACCGCCCACTGAGTCCACGTGCAGGAATCCTAAACCCGATGCCCTGATAGATACAGCTCTGCTATAATTAAGACTCTTTGGAAATTGGTTGGCATGTGTGTGATGCGTTTAAAATGAGAAGAAAATACCATCATTCATGCCAAAGTTGCTATTAAGATGCTGTAATTGTAACTTATCTAACCGTGATGATGTGTTTGATATTATTTAATTCAGGTATCTTGTTCCATGTGCGTTCTCAATGCACGTCACTAGAGATATCTGCAACGTCATTTTGACGAGACAAAATTCTAAATTTAGATATCCGTAATTTGACTAAGCAAAACTCTGGTTTTAGATATCCGTAATTACATTTTGACTAGTATAATGCAAGCTACTATTACCATTCATGTGTTTGGGGTTAGTCATTACAGATATCTACAAATCAGTTGCAGTGTGAATTACGGACATCCGTAGCTGAATTCTGACTCGTTGACCCGGTTTTTGTTGGTCAATGGCGCAATTACTTTCTGCTGCTTCAAGATAGTAACCAACAATGCACCTGGACACACCTCATTTTAAGACCAACACACCCATCTGGGTGCCACAGATGGGCACAAGTACATTTGCTACTCACACAATGTGGGTGCTGGGCGTGAAAATGATGACTGTGTCAGGCTAATGACGGTTGTGAGCCGCTTGGTGCTGGGTGTAACGGTACATGTCCACACCCTCCGTCCTTTCCGGGCTTCCCATTCATTGTACAGTATGTACAATGTGAGCAGCCGTGCAATGCATTCTGATAGCGTGGCGGTGCGATTTGAGAAACGGACAGTCACGTCGCCCGCTCCTCATTTGCATAAAGTTGAGGTCTAGGCTACTTTATGCAAATCACGGGCGTCCGACGCGACTCGCCGCCTCTGGAAACTCCAGAGAATCTTCCAAACTAACTGTCGTCGATCCAAAATAAAGACAGATTCATCAACTGCATGGCTTATTTGGATATTGGGGCGGCTGTAGCTCAGTGGGTAGAGTGGGTAGTAGGTTGACGGTTCAATCCTCGGCTCCTACAGTTTGCATGTCCAAGTGTCCTTGAGCAAAACACTGAACCCCAAGTTGCTCCCCGGACGCTTTACAGCAGCCCACTGCTCCTAAAATACTTAGGATGGGTTAAATGCAGAGGTCAAATTTCATGTGTATACCTGTATGTATATGATGAATGTAATAAAGGTTTAAAGTTTATTTCTTACATAAAATGTTTTCAGAAACACATTCGATGAACTATTTTCATGATATAAGAGAAGAAAGTTTCCAAAGGAGCCGTCATATTGGTTCCGGTTTGAAAGCTGGGAGCAGCAGCAGCCCACGACGGAAAGTGCTTGTCCAATCAGGTACCGAGTGCCTTGTGTCTAGTGGTAGCCCATCAAGCGTCCAATGCTGGGAAAAGAGGCGATCCCTCGCGATAAAAGAAGGTCCTTGTGGACACGTACCATGAGATAGGGCCCCTCTGGCTTTCTTTCTCTCAGGAGGGTGTGTGCTGTTCAGAGGCAATGCGCAATAAATTGTTTTGGGATGTCTTGTGACAGCTGTAGTGTTTACCTTCAGTTGCACTCATGAAATCTCAATCAAACAAACACAGGAGGGTCTTTAGGGGGAGATAGCAAGTCAACAGTAGATGTCACATAGAAGTGGTGTTCATCATCTGAAAGCTGGGAACCTGAAGACTAATTTGAGATGCAGCTCAGCACTGAGGGTCAAGTTGTTCTAGTTTATAAAGGTTTAGAACATGATGATAGAAGTATATGATGGTCATCCCCATGCTCTATTGTGTCTCATAAGTTGTTGCAACAATTTTGGGTTGATACCATTTGTTACACAGATTTGGTGCTAAATTTAACCATTTTTTATCAATTGAGAGTTTATAAAAATGATCAATAATCCCTCCAAAATACCACATTAAGACACCAAGACCTTGAGGAACACCATAGAAAAAGCCATGCTGTGATTTGGGATCAAAAACTTTTGACATTTGGAGATTTCAGCAAGAATTGCATTTTTCGGCGATTAGACGGCGAAGCACTTCTGTTGTGTCAACTGCTCAGAAACCCCCTTATTGTCAATCTAGCTATGAAAGCCATCCATCCTATGAATGCTCTAGGTCTCTAGTTTGTGGCTGTAAAGTTTCATGAGGCTGTGATTATCCTAGAGGTCACCACAGGTCATTTCATACAGTGAGGTCAAGTGTCAAAAAGAATTGTCTCACTACAATGAAATGTCTCCTATGGGGACTAACATCATCACACATGAATCCAGTTGGGCTCATTAGATCCACAAGAGTCTCAGCTTTACAGTGATACCCAGTTTATGTAATTCAAGACTGTTTAGGGACCCCAGGATGCAGAAATATTCAAACACACCATTTTAGAATAGGAGACAATAACACATTTAGACTACATGAAAAAAAGCTACATGTGATTATTATAATTATTACAGCATTATTTAGCCTCCTTCCCGACGTGGTTGGCACCAATAGATTCCTTTGGTTTTTCTAGTTTCATATGATACCTGTATCTTCACTCTAGCTCTAAAACTAGAGCATCTGAAAGACAGTAAAGTCGGTCAGGATCGCCGGCGTTCCCACGCGTCTCAGAGGGTTACAATGCTGTGCCATTTATACGACTTCCCAGGAGATCAGGTTGCATTTTAATAACCACATTTAACTGAATCAATTAATAAGCTTCATTTGACACCACAGCTGTGTTTCTGTAGAGACAAACAAATAACTCAACCTCAAATAACCTTTCACAGTGAAATGTTCTACTTTATTATTTAACAATAACGTTACAACATGTTTGGAACAACTGGAGGACGATAACCAGACTCTAATCACGCTGCAAAACAAAGTATGAAGTATTGTGTTGTCACAGGTTCTGGCCTCAGTGCAGCATGAGTACTCCGGAGTTTCATCCAATACTACTACTACAAATATTTGGGTTATCAAGTATAATTACTCTTACGAAAAAGCGTTATAAAAGTATAAATTTCCCAAGGATAACTTATGTAGTAACTATACTAATATCAATGTAGTAAGTAGACTTATAAGCGTACTTATTGGGACTAATTTGACACACTTTTTAGTTTATAAAAGTATACTTTTAAGTGTACTTTAAGTGTAAGAATAGTAAACTTTGAGTACATAGCTAGTTTACATTTAAGCCTTATTTTGTACTGCAACTATACTATAAGTATACAGATAGTAGTGTACTACTTCAATACTTATTGGGACTAAATGGGCCCACTTTTTAGTTTATAAAAGTATACTTTTACGTGTGAGTATTGTACTGATAGTTTACTAGTTTTATACTGGTAGCCCACTTTATAGTTTATGAAAGTGCAATTTAAAGTATATTCAGTAAACTACTAGTTAAATAGTTTTTATACCCCAAGTATACTTTTCTTAAGTACATCTTGATCAAACGATTAAGTACAAGTATAAGCCAAGTAGACGTTTCTGTATACTTGTGAGCGAAGTATACTTTTGTTAAGTATAGCTCCGATAAGTACATAAAAAGTAAGCTGAGAGTATTTTCTCTTATTTTAAGTTTAAAAGAAGTATACTAATAGCACACGCAGAGCCAGCCTGTTTTCATTCCGAGGGCGTTAAATAACGAGGATTTGTCACGCCATCGGCATTCGGTACACAATGTACACAGTGTACACAATGTGCACAGTGTACACAATGTACACAATGTATAGACTGACACAAAACTAATCTCTGTCAATCATCACTAATGGATTGGGTGGTGGTGTCTGTATATTCTTTCTTCTTATTATTTCATTGTGTTCGGGACGTTTCGGGGATTTAACAATAACTGCTTTGTTCTCGTTAACGCCGCTCCCTCTCTTCATTCATGCTCTATCTCACTCAACCATCGCTGCTCTCTTTCCCTCGCTCGCTTGTTGAGTTGAGGAGGAGTCACCAACATTTGAACGCCGTTCGTCATTTACAAACAGCAACCGACAACTGTTACATATCATACCTTTAAAACGAGTGGTGTTTATTACATTACTCTGTAGAAGGGAGTAGCTGACTTCAATTAGGTTAAGTAGAAGTCGGTCAATCACATAATTGACTCTTTTCTTATAGTGTGAATGCACTTTATCGTCATGTGGCTGTTCTGCAGGTCAATTAATGTGGAAAATAAAAAGGTCGAACTCACTTAATTAATTAATTATACAGTTAACTCACAACAAAGGGTGTTACGGTTATTTTATTGCACTTTTATTTCCAGGAAAACCAAATATATTTAATGGTGAAGAAACATACAATTACAGACAACATTTAGAATCTGTATTTGTATTATTAAGTTTGATTATAAAGCTTTTCCTCCTCTCCTCCTCCTGTTTTAGGATTTCTTCTTTTGAACATTTCTCTCGTTGCGTCTTGCATGAGATTAACACTGTTTACTGTCACTGCAAGCTTTTTTAGCTTTCATCAACCAACAATAATTTAATTTTGGGGTTAAAATAACACCATAAGTGGCAAAACTTAAGTACAGAAGTTAAGTAACAACACGTCAAAAACATCACTAACTTCAAATTAACTCGACATCACTTTGGGACACGAACACCGGACTCCTAAATTGGGGTTAAAATAACACCAGAAGTGGTGAAACTTAAATACAGAAGTTAAGTGACAAATAAATCAACTTTGACTTGTGGTTTAATGAAACATCTTCCCGTGAGATAACATTGGTTACGCCACTAACATGCACGCTTCATGCCCTCTTTAAAACAAATGGTATTTATGTCATGACTCTGTTGAAGGGAGTCGCTGACTATAAATAAATTAAGTAGAAGTAGGTCAATCACATAAGATAATTGGCCAAATAGCCGTGAGTGTGAATGCACTGTATCATCATGTGTTTGTTTTTCCAGGTGACTTGGATACAAATAAAAAGGTCGAACTTGCAAATGTGAAAAAATTCAAGAGAAACATTTGTCAGCGATATTTGAGTGCTCACGAAGAGGATTAACAGACATCACGTCAATCACTTCCTCACCACAACAATTCATGTCTAACAGAGAGGAATCATGCAGTTAATACACAACAAAGGGTGTTACATTTATTATTGCACTTTTATTTCCAGGACAACCAAACATATTTAATAGTGAAGAAACATTTGAGTTTTTAATCTGAATTTGTATTAGCCGTCTCCGGTGTACAGCCAGATGGTAAACACTGTAGGTTAAAAAAGTTAGATATACATATTTATTTGTAATATTTATTTATAATGTGTATTTATACAGTCTTAGCAGCTTCTGTTGTTAGTTTGGGGTGGGATTTTTATTTTATGTAATTTTATTTCAGTTCTGTTTGTGATTGTTTTCTCTCTCTTGTTGTTGTTTATTATTTATCTTTAAAATGTAAAAATCAATAAAAATAAAAAAACAAAAGTACTCATCGTGCAGTAAAATGCACTTAAAGCATCATCAGTAAAAGTATTCATTGTGCAATAAATTCTGCATAAAGAAAAAAAGAAAAATTAGATATTGTTCCAAAAGTGAATCATTACGTTGGTTGATGAAAGCTACGATATCTTTTTAATGTGGCGCCTTTTCAGCAGTTTATATGTAAAAAACTTGCATCGACCGTAAACAGTGTTAATCTCACCGCTATAATGATACAAGACACAAAAAGAGAGAAATGTTCAAAAGAATAAAACCTAAAACAGGAGGAGGACCAGAGGAAAAGCTTTATAATCAAACTTAATAACACAAATACAGATTCTAAATCTTGAACGTTATCATAAATAACTTTTTTCAATACTAAATATGTTTGGTTGTCTAGGAAGTAAAAGTGCAATAAAATAAATGTAACACCCTTGTTGTGTATTAACTGCATAATTCCCCTCGGTTAGACATGAATTGTCGTGGTGAGGAAGTGATTGACGTGATGTCTGTTAATCCTCTTCGTGAGCGCTCACACATCACTGAAAATGTTTCTCTTAAACTTATTCACATTTGCAAGTTTGACCTTTTTTTTC
>CAKAOH010040972.1:0-122191 GCA_916701665.1 Sebastiscus tertius
TGGTTGCAACAGAACTTTCTTAAACTCAACAGTGACAAAACAGAACTCCTCCTCATCGGCTCCAAACTCTCAACATCGACGGCACATCTGTTTCCCCCTCCCCCCAGGCACGCAACCTTGGCGTAATCTTCAACTCCACCCTCTCCCTCGAGCCCCACATCCGCCAACTAGTCAAAATATCCTTCTTCCACCTACGCAACATAGCAAAGCTCCGTCCCTCCCTCACACCCCCTGCTGCTGAGAAACTCATCCACGCCTTCATCTGCTCCCGCCTTGACTACTGCAACTCCCTCCTCTACGGCATCAGCAACACCTCCATCAATAAACTCCAACTGGTCCAGAATGCAGCTGCCCGACTCCTCACCCACACCAAAACATGGCATCATATCACCCCAGTCCTGAAAGACCTTCACTGGCTCCCCGTCTCCCACCGGATCACTTACAAAATCCTGACCCTCACCTACAAAGCCCTCCACCAACTTGCCCCGCCTACCTCTCTGACCTCCTTTCTCCCTACCAACCTCAACGGTCCCTCAGATCCACCTCAACTGGTCTACTCCCCCAAATCCAACCTCCGCAGCTTTGGGGACAGAGCATTCTCCAGGGCAGCTCCTAAGCTCTGGAACTCACTCCCTCAACCCATCAGAGACTCCGATTCCCTCACCATATTCCAGTCCTGCCTCAAAACCCATCTTTTCTCCTCTGCCTACTTGTAGCCCCCTCCTCCCCCTACCCATTTGTCCGTGTGTATGCTGAGAGTGTGCCTGTGTATGTTGCCTGTCTTTGTCGTTCGTTTGTCTCACACCGTATTTCCCTTCATTATGTTAAGCGTCTTTGAGATTCTGAAAAGCGCTATATAAATCTAATCTATTATTATTATTATTATTACAAGCACACAAAGACAATCACACTCTCATGCGCAATGCTCCCTACATCACAGTTAAAAGGCCTGTATGTAGGTTTTTACATGTACAATCATTTTTAATTGCTAATATGTGAACAGGTTGTAACGTCCAACGGGTGTCATGTCATGCGTACTCGAAAAATTCTACAGACAAAATTCTAACTGATTCGTATGAAATTCCATACTAAAATGCTATTTAGTACGCTAAAACAGTATGTGAGACATTTTAGTAAGTCCAAAACCTTAGTATGAAACCACTAGTACGAGAATTGCATACTATTTCTGGTGAAATATTACAGTATGCAAGTACTGGAGACTACGCCGGCATAAATATCCCATAATGCAATGCGGGAGTATCGGTGACGTTCATAACAGAAAATGGCGGACAGCTCTGTAACATCAATAACGCTTCAGTTTAACTGTAAATGTAAGATTCCACTCTTAAATCATCGTTCAGCCACATGATGGTTACATGGTTACGCATGTCCATCTGGCAAGGAGGCTCTCGGTAAGAGACGTGGCAATTACATTTAAGCGCGTCCGAAAAGATACATACTACTGTTTATTCACACAAATGTATGTTGAACAATAGTACACATATTGAGAAAGTAGTGCATAGTATGCGATTTCGGATGCAGCCGTTGTGTTAAGATTATTGTGCTGCATGGGCTCTGTGTCTACACAAGTGCTTCTGATGTGTGATTACTGTAAAAAAAGTGGGTAACAATCAGAGTTAGGAACATACTCTGTCATCTTCAAAGGCTCGTTGACGTAGGTGGACAGGATGGGCAGGAGGTCATATATGCCACTGACAAGGAAAGCACCTATAAGACAGTTAGAGGAACAACAACAAAGAAAACTATATCAGCTATACAACATTTGTGTCTCAACCTTATATTTTTGAGCCCCACTGTTTCTTCTTTAGTATGCTATATGCTATACCAATGATCATATTAACGTTAAAAAACGTTCATAGTATGTGAGAAAAGAATCATTTGTAACTAGCACAAACGCTTGTCCCGTTTCACCTGATGAACCTCACCTTTGATCTGAGGAGTGATGCTGTACTGCGACCAGTCAGTAGAGAGGACCATTGCAGCCAGATGAGCCCCAGCAGAGTGGCCACACAGGTACAGACCACTGGGGGAGAGATCAGTAAGAGTTCAGAAAACACAAACAGAGACACAGTGGATTTGAGATGGTGACATTTTAGCTCATTTGGAATGAGAGAAGAGCAGGGTTAGAGGGAATGTTAAAAAAAAATGCATTTCAACTAGGGCTGTCAATCGATTAAAGTATTTAATCGCAATTAATCGCATGATTGTCCATAGTTTATCATGATTAATCACAAATGAATCATGCATTTTTTAGCTGTTCAAAACGTACCTTTAAGGGAGATTTGTCAAGTATTTAATACTCTTATCAAGATGAGAGTGGGCAAATGTTGCTTGCTTTATGCAAATGTGTGTATACATTTATTATTAGAAATCAATTAACAAGACAAACAATGACAAATATTATCCAGAAACCTTCACAGGTACTGCATTTAGCATAACAATATATGCTCAAATCATAACATGGCAAACTGCAGCCCAACAGGCAACAACAGCTGTCAGTGTGTCAGTGTGCTGACTTGACTATGACTTGCCCCAAACTGCATGTGATTATCATAAAGTGGGCATGTCTGTAAAGAGGAGACTCGTGGGTACCCATAGAACCCATTTTCATTCACATATCTTGAGGTCAGGGGTCAAGGGACCCATTTGAAAATCGCTGTGCCAGTTTTTCCTCACCAAAATTGAGTGTAAGTTTGGAACCTTAGCCTCCTTCGCGACAAGCTAGTATGACATGGATGGTACCAATGGATTCCTTCTAGTTTCATATGATACCAGTATTTTCACTCTAGCTTTAAGACTGATCCCACTACAACCTCCAAAAGATTGATCGCGTTAATGCGTTACCGCGTTACCGCGTTATTATCGTGTCAACTTTGACAGCCCTAATTTTAATGTGATGCATTGAATTCCTTGCAATGAATTAACTTCAAGCAGGTTCAGAAAGTGAGCATGGGTACCTGATGTGAGAATACTGCTGAATAACAGACACAACACTCCTGCGTACTTGAGACACCATCAGGTCCATGTTGCCTGAAGGGGGCACAGGCAGAGGGGCTGACATTCACTGTTCATCTTCATAAAACAATCTCTTTTTTTCCCACCAGAGAAGAGAAATTGTCAGAAATGAAAAGACTCTACCTTTGGGGGCGATGTCATAGCCGACGGCAACCACCACTACACCTTTATCAACAAGCGGAACAGCCATGAATCCTGACTCCTCCTTGCTGTATGAGCACAAAAAAAAAGCATCAACGTGAAAAACCTGAACAAGAAATGTAAAATGTGCATGTCAGTGCAGAAGAGAACATAACACCGTACCTGAGAAACTGCCAGTAGCCTCCATGTAGGTAAATAACAAGGTGTACATCTGAAACAGAGGGAATCAGTCAATCAACTATCTATGCTTCTGCATATCTGAAGCGTGCCAGAGGGATGGTGTCATGGCAGTCCATACCCAAAGAGTTGGTGCTGGGTATGTAGACATCCAGTTTCTCCCCATCTCCCTCCCCATATGGCACGTTGAGCAACGTTTGAGCCAGGCCACGGGCACGCTCTGTACCTGGACACACACAGTATCAAAGTATGGACGGATATTAGGATGTTAAGGCACTGATCATGAACGGCAACATCCCCGATTCAACTCCATCTGCATGGGGACCTTTGTTGCATTTCGGGGCAGCAGTAGCTCAGTCCATAGGGACCTGGCTTGGAAACCAGAGGTCAACGGGTTCAACTCCCCACACGGACCAAGTTGGGACTGGTGGCTGGAGAGATGCCAGTTACTCCCGGTCACTAGCTGAGTACCCATGTCACCTAACTGCATTGTACAAAAACCAACATGTGAAAATAAATGTTAACATTCCCCGTCTCTCTCGCCCCACACTTCCTGTCATTTCCCTGCTGTTGGCTCTCTAATTAAGATAAGATATTCCTTTATTAGTCCCGCAGTGGGGAAATTTGCAGTCTACAGCAGCAAAGGGGATAGTGAAAAAAAACAAAATGCATTAGCTAACGCAGTAAAAAAAAAAAGAGCTAAACAAAATGTAACAAAATATGAACCATTTAAATAGAAGGAAGTATAAAAATAGGAGTAGTATATACAGTATTGACAATAAACAGACTATTAACAAAATTGCACAAGTGGAAAATGATATTGCACAGTAGGCAAGGCATCAAATGACAGTATGCTCACCAACTTCAATAAATGTCCCAGTTTTGTGGTGAATATGTATCCTACAGCAGAAGGAGCATGTTATTTTTTGGAACCCTGTGTTTTTTTTCATTGTAGAAAAAATTATGTACACCTCCAACGAAGAAGTTGTTCTAGAAATCACCCAGATTAGTCACCAATATGTAATTTGTATAGCCTCTTTATTTCTCAACATAATAAAAAACAACAACAAAAAAACAGGTTAAATATATTGTAGCAGCTTTGTAAGTCAAAATCTGTTTTTAAAACCGTGCAGGCTATCTTGTCTCGTGCAACACATCTTCCGACAGGGAAACAGGTTTTAACGTGGATACACAATTTGTCACAACACCTGTGTGTTTCCTCTTACTGTGGCCTCAACCTCAACCTCAACCGGATCTCTGCGTATTGTTGTGAATCAGCATCTTTAGCTTGAAAACACACTGACCTTCCTTTAGTGCCTTCACGTGAGCCTTGATCACGTCGTCCGCGGACATCCTGTGCGACCAGAGGCTGGGTGAATACTGCCTCTCGAGCTCCTGTCACACGGAGACACTGCTGTCAGCTGAGCGGCCATGAAAGCTCAGACACCACCGAGACACTATGAGACACCATGAGCCGCGGAGGAACAGCGCCCTCCTCTGCTAGTATTAACCCTCTGCTTCAGTGGGGGCAGCACCTGCATCCATTGGTTGTTACATCAGGAAGTCAAATGATAGGCTAAGCTCACAGTTAGGGATAACTATTATATTTGTGATCCTGGTCATTCAATTTATTTATTTTTTTACACTTTATTTTTCCCTTTTTTCGAGGTTGTAATTACAATAGTTTATAAACCAATTTTTAAGTTGTTGAGCTTATAGACAAACTCATTAAGTAGACTAGAGAAAACAACTTCAACATTCAAAATTGAAATAAAATTAAGAAAAGAAATAATAATAATAATAATAATAATTAAAAAAAATAAATTATATATTATAATTATATAGACTGACTTCCTCTCCCCAACTCTCAGTGACTTCCTGCTAGCAGAGAGAAAAAGGGGAAACAACACCACTCAAAGTCAAATCTTACATCTTTCTTCATGTCAGTCCAGTGCATCATTTTATCTCTTGAAGTGACTTAACTCGATGGAAGACCACTGGCAGATAAATCCGAGCAACATGTGCGCATCTGGACTGATCTGGACTGCTGAATGTGGACTTTAGTCTTATAATCACTGACTGACTGACAAACCATGTGACCACTAGCCTATATATAAACGACTGCTACAGACACACATAGCACAGCTGCTTTCTACACTCCACTCATGGCGCGTTTTTTTTTTTTAACTTAGTTTTTATTGCAGTTTCAGCAACTTATACTAACATCATTACATTCTTTCCTACTGTATTTTCATTTTACAGCTGTCTCTGTTTTTACACAAAATTTCACAACTTAAAGGGACTGTAAGAATCAGAAATTGCGTGTTAACAGCGACACCTGTGGCCGTTAAGTCAACGAAAGTCAGCGTTGGGCTCGCGTTTTGCTCGCTCTACATAGACATGAACGAGCATCGCTCAAAACAGTGAGGCGACACACGTCAGCTAAAACCACAATATCACTCTATATTTCACCTGCTTGGCAGTAATGTTAGCTGACCAGACGGAGGTCTCTCCATGAATCACTGCTGATCCTAGTGTTGGCTTTTCCTGCCTCAGACTCGTGACCGCGGCCGGAGGGAGACACCGGCACCCGGTCCGAGACGATAACGTAACTCGCTGCAAAGCCCCGTCACTTCACAAGACACGGAAAACCTCTGTTGGTCTGGAGGAGCTGCAGCAGTTATTTCTGATTAATAATGTGTTTTATGTCTTTTTTATGATGTTCTTGTTTTATGATCTTTTTATCTATGTAAAGTGTCTTTGAGTTTCTGGAAAAGCGCTATATAAATAAAATGTATTATTATTATTATTATCTTTCTGAGGCGGGTATTGGAATCACAATATGCTGAAAGGTTATTATGGAATTTTTGCCTATTAACGGCAAAAAATATATTGCCTACAGGGCAGTGAAACTCGCGAGAGTCATTTGCCATTTTTTTTGCAGATCTGAGGTTCTCTGATTTCGCAATTTGCGGGCTACCTTCTAGACACAACCAATTTTGCGGAACAGGCGCTCTTTTACTGTGATGACGTTTTGGGCTCTGATTGATCCGCAGCTCCGGGGTCAACTCACCGTGGAAGCTGATTGATTTAAAGATTCACGTGTCTCTCCGCTCATTGGTTGAATGGTAGATAAAGGAGCCAAACAACCGCCGGCGCGCAATATTCAACATTCAGCTTGTTCTCCGTGGGACACTGTCAGTACTATATTTGTTACTTATTTAACTGTTTTTGTTGTTGTTGTTATTATATCGTATTTAAGTAAGAATGGACTGCGTGGATTCTCCCAGAGTTCTGCCTCACTCACCGAGGAGAGCACAAGGACAGATCCAGGTCATCTTTGGACCCATGTTTTCAGGCAAAAGGTGAGTTATTCATTCACAAACATAAACAACATCACGTCTCTCTGCAGCTGTAGTTAGTTATTGTTAATCATATTCACTGTTTAAAGTAATGTTAAAGACAATAATCAGCCCAGACTCAAACATCCCGCCAAGTCTCCTCCATTGTTTACCCAGCAGCTGCCTACAGGATCCTACAGCTGCTATAGATACAGTAGATACAGTAGATAGATAGATAGATAGGTAGATAGATAGTAACTTTATTAATCCAGAGGGAAATTCAAGTTTCCAGCATCACAGGTCCATCGTGCAAAACATGTTAGTAAAAAGGCAGTAAACAAGTTAGTAGTGCAAAGTACAAAAAAAAGTATACCAGATATAGAAATACAAGGAGATGAAGAAAACTGTTCAAACTGAATATAGTGCAGGGTAACAGCTGTGATACACGACTATTAAAAAAGGGAATATAATGCAAAAAGTGATATAGTGCTGAATAATAAAATATAGGAGATATAGAGTAGAGACCAGGGGATTAAGAAATGTCAAATATGGAATATAATGAGGGATGAGAACTGAGGTAGAAATTTTTTTTTTTTTTTAAATTGACTAAAGTGCAGAATAAAGCTGTGTATTATTGGTAAAATACAGTAAAAACCAGTCTATAAATGTGCAGAGTAGAAAGTAGAAAACCCCCGTTAAAACTGACTATAGTGCAGGGTAACAGCTGTGATACACTACTATTTAAAAAAGTGAATATAGTGCAGAAGAGACTGTTAAAAATGAATATAGTGCAGTAACTCCAGTAGCTTAGTTTATGAAAGCGCACTGTGTGCATTATTATCTGTATGCAGTATGCTTTGTGTATTAACACATTTTTTGGACCACTTCACACTGATGTTGCACATTAAACAATATTACATTAGTATTCATTACCTCATGCTCATGGTATATAGTAGCATGTTGTGTTTGAGAGGCAATGTCACATAACTGATTGTATTGTTATTTACAAAATGTACAGATGGCTTTTCACTGATGTTAACTAAATTATTGTTGTTATTTTTATTTGCAGCACTGAACTGATACGAAGAGTGCGCCGGTTCCAGATAGCCCAGTACAAATGCTTGGTGATCAAATATGCCAAAGACACACGTTATTCTGACACAGGCATGGCCACACATGACAAGTAAGTTTTCATTCACTTTTTGATTCAACTAAGTTACTGTACAGAAATACACTGGTCTTTGGGGATGTAGTAATGGAGTCAATAGAGAGTAACCTTGCTCATCAGCTTAGTTTTAATTTGTGCACAGCACCCACAATAACAAATACAACCTGAGGTGGATACATTATTGGAACTACAAAGCGTGAAATAGAGAGGACAAAAGAAAAATGTGAAGCTGAGGTTGGATTTCCTGAAATGATATCTACAAGTACAGCAAATAACCTCTAGTCTAAAAGAGAACAGTTTATTTTTAATTAAATTAAATTAGGAACTGCATTAGAGTAAACTTTATTGTATTGAAATATATCTTGGGGACAGTGTTAGTCTGTTGCTTTACATAAAAAAAAAAACATCACAAAACAACATGAACCGTTTAAAACACAAGAGACTTTTGACATTGACAACACAGCAGCTTAAAAAAACAGCCTGTAAGAATTGAAGTGCTTGTGTATTTATTGCACATTGACATTTAGCATAAGAGTTCAACAGCTCAAAGGAGGCCGGAACAAACAAACGTCTTCTTCCTGATAGCAGAGGTTTGCATTCAGACAAGAGCGGATGTTGAGTCTGCAGTGAGTTCTGTTGCTTGTTTCATGACTTCCTGCTTGTACAGGCTGTATGGGTTCATAGTCTTTCTCCCCCATTACCTTTATAGCTGTTTGGAGCATGTTGGCAAACCTGCTTTTCAGTTGCCAAATCTGCTTTCGAATTCCCGCTCTACCAACTGAGCTATTGGGGCGCACACCCAAACCTGCCTTTCAGTTGCCAAACCTGCTTTTCAGTTGTATCTGATGAATGATGCTCTCTAGGATTGCACAGTTGAACATGATCAGCGTGATCTGGCTGCTCACTCCATACAGCCTAAATCTCCTTAGAAAGTAAAGTCTCTGCTGCAGTCTTTTGGACCGGTTACCAAGGTGTGTTTTCCAGCAAAGAAAGGTCATCTACGTGTACACCTAATTATATATTATGAGGACACCTGAATGATTTTTCATGTCAGTCATTTGCCTCAAGTTGAGTTCCATCTATCACCTGTGTTTTGGGGACATTTTAAAATGAGATGGTTAGTGTCCCACCACTTGATGAACTTGTAGAGAAGGCTCAGAATCACAGTAGCATCAGGGAATTTTCTAATGTAATTATCGGGGTGTACTTTCCTACAGTCATAGTCCTAGTGTAGGTGATACTATGCAACCTTGTGGGATCTGCGTTGCTGCGTTTGGTCTCCGACAGCATCCCATTGACCTTCACTTGCTGTGTCCTCTATTAGTTCAAGAAACATCAGGGTAGAGTTGTTAAAGTGGCCATCCTTAAGATTTCAGTCCTGGTTGATTTAGCAATTCTATTTGAGTGAAAACAATGGAGTAGTGCTCAGAGTTTAGCAGTCTGGAGTCTTTTTTATTGACACGAGCATAGAAAAATAATAGAAATAATTTATTTCTATGAACATGAGCTTCAGTTTTTCAGAATTATTTGCATAGTAAAAACATTTTTTGTGTATACAATAGAGAAAAACTACAAAAATACAGCATTTCTTTTTGCGAGAATGTCCCCACAGACACCCAGCTCGTAATACTGTGAAAATATATAAATATTGCAATACTTTCACCAGCGGGCCATAGGCTCAGTCACCATTGTGTCACCTCCTTCAGCGATAGATGGTGATTTAACAGACATTTATTTAAATGAAAATCTTCGATATTGACACTTTAACACTCGTGTCCTTCCATTAGTTGCGTTTAAAAATGGGCAGACAGTGAGGAGGAGTACTGTCTGTCTTTCACCAATCTGCTCCATGATAACCTGAGCAAAGTAGGACCTCTAGTGGGGAGGTTCTGTGGTAGATTGCGTAGATTTTCCTGTCCGTAATTATTTTGTTGGACCTCTGAATAAAGCAGGAAGTAATGTGCTAAGTATTTATCCGATACACATTTTCTTTTTGGAGATTAAGTTTTATTTCCCTCATCTATCCTGTCCATCTTTTAGAAACACAATGGAAGCTGTACCAGCCAACTGTCTGGCAAACATACGGCCTCTGGCATTAGGGGCCTGTGTCATTGGAATTGATGAAGGACAGTTTGTAAGTATATATAGTGTATATTTTCCTCTTCTTTGCCTTAAACTAGTCGCTGTTCACCTCCATAGACGACGTCTTACTCGGGACAAATTCCTCACTCACTAAATCTGCGCTTCTTTTGTGTTTATTGTAGTTTCCAGACACAGTGGAGTTTTGTGAAGAGATGGCCAATTTAGGGAAGACGATCATTGTCGCTGCTTTGGATGGAACCTTCCAGAGAAAGGTGAGTCTTTGTGTTCGACTCCACATGTCAATGTGATACTGGCAAACACTCACAGTTCACACTGACAAACAGGACACTGTGGATGCTGCAGGAGCAGATAGAGCACCTCTGTGGGTGTAGACGCAAGAAAAATGTCCCAAGACAAGAAACCCATTTTTTAAGGAACAATCTGCATGAGCAGCAGTATAACGGATAGTTCAACGTGCTCATTGTTCCTCACTATAGTGTGTCTGTTCTGTCCTTGTAATGCCGTTATGCCTCCATCCATCCATTCAGTGATACTGACTGCTTTTCTGCTGTCCTGTGCATTCTTGTAGGCATTTGGAAACATCCTGAACCTCATCCCTCTAGCGGAGAGCGTGGTGAAGCTCCACGCCGTCTGCATGCAGTGTTACAAAGAAGCTGCCTACACCAAGAGGATAGGAGCAGAGAAGGAGGTGAGGAGGCAAAACCTAAGAAACATCTTCAATAAAAGTTGACCATAAAGTGCTTCAGGACACTTTTCTGGACAAATGACTATATTATGCTGTAATTATATCATAACACGGTAGTTTTACCAACATCTTTCCACAATACTTGTATTTATTTCACTAAAAATTTAAAAAATGATGAACTTTTGACTTTAAAATTATTGGGATGCTGTCACCCAACCTTTTAAATGTAGAGTGGGTTAGATTTAGTGAAACCAAAAGTTCACTTTTCTTTTAATCAAATTCTTATAACCTGTCAACTACTGCGTCTCTGTGCCACAGGTGGAGGTGATCGGTGGAGCTGACAAGTATCAGGCCGTGTGTAGAAGGTGTTACGGCGGTCTGGTGGTGGACAAAGAGAACAGCGCTCCCTTCAGGAACGAAACCCCACAACAGGTCCTCTTAGGAAAACCCGTGGACTCCGCGGTTCCCAGGAAGCTTTTCGCCTCTCTCCATCTCTGAACACAAACATTTTGTTGTGATCCAAATCGCATTCTTTTTTCTTTTTACTTCAATACGTACTACAGCTGACCTTACAAAGTACGCACTGTTGGATGCAGTATGCACACAATTGGGACATACTAATTCGTCATAACATTGCGCCTTGAACTTTGACCCTCTTGCTCATATGTGTCGCACTTCTTAAGAAATTTGAAGTAAAAAGAAAAAGTACAGGATTTGGAACGCAGCCTATATTAATGTATTGATTAACGTTGTACAAACAAATTGCAAAAATATGTAACATTAGTAGCCTACTTACACTTGAATGCCGTCATTGCGGCCTCTGTCAATTGGCCGTCAGTAAGCTGTCAGCGGCTGTCATCTGTCTGCGCTCTCTCTAGTTCATTTCACAGATAAGTCACTAGTGACAGATCTTCCGCGTCACAGAGGATTGTGGGTCAGAATAGACAGAAAAACATGCTGGCTTGCCTACTGAAAAAATGCAATAGGACATCCTGGTATTTTTGGCATACTGTATTTGACATACTATTTATAAGGACATACTAAATCTTTTTCTTTCATACTAAATAGCATGGTTGTGTGGGTATTTCAACACACACCAAGACTTGCTGCAGAACTCGAGCGGAGAGTATAAATCCAGGAATCAAATGTTTTTGTTTTTGTGTGTGTTTGTGTGTGTTTGTGTGTGTTTGTGCGTGCGTGCGTGCAATGTTGGGAAAATGGATTCTTTTATCTGACATTATCTTTTAAATGTTTTTGTATTGTAGTTACCACCTATTTTATTATGAAGCTTATGCTAAAGACCTGGATTTGATCAGCCCAATTGATATGTTTTTACTTAATAACCCTGAAAATGAGTAAACCAACTAATAACGCACTGCCATAGGTTTCACTACACTGTGGTGTTTTAATATCTGTAGCTTTTTTGGGGAGTTTCTTTAAACATATTTAACTGAATCATTATCCTGTCAAATATAAGGTTTCAAATATTTTTTTTTAACAAAATGTATCGGGCATGTATAAATGTAGTATTTTCTGCCAACATTCATAAAGAAGATACTTTCTATGGAAGGTTTCACTCATGTTTTACCATGTATGACAGGTCAGTAGTAGAAAATTGTATATTTTCTTAACCGTTTTAAATCTTGCAGTACTTGTTTTTAATTGTAACACACTACGTAACCCAATGCCCTCACATGCTACAGAGGACCAAAATAACCTGTTTAAATCCTGGCAGGCTCTGAGGCTGTGCAGCGAGCTGGCAGGTTGGGAGTGGAAAAAGTATATCCTCCCTACTGTATAAAACCTGTATTACTGCAGTAGACGAATGCAACGATATCCTGAAGATAACCCAACTTCCTGTGAAAGATTTTATTCTGACACCATGACATGAAATCATGACAAAAGATGCAAGCAAAAGGGCACATGGTAACTTCACAAAGCTGTCAAAAGATACTTGGAATAGAAAAACAAATCACGCCAACCAAAGTGACCAGTATTTTGTGCCAGTTTTTATAAAACCATTGTAAGCATCACAAATCATTCTGGTCTGAAATACAAATGAATCTTACAAAATATCCAGTTAATTAACTTTGCAAAAATGGGTTACAAATCAAATTTCAGCCTTGTGTTATTGCAATACTATACTGGGACGCAGTATAAGTCTAAAGGCACAATTTCGAGATTCACTGTCAGTTGAGCGATTTAAGTTGGTGTGATTAAAAGCTGCAGATGGATTCATTGATTTTTAAATGTGAACTGAAGAGCAGATTTAAATGATTTCCCAGAGCATGACAATCAGTCTTTGCAAAAATCACGAGGGAAGCTGTGATTCACAGCTGAACTTCAGTATTTAATCAAGTTTCATTTCTCTCCTTAAGGCACAAATGACAAAGCAACAGCAGTAGTTCTCATATATTTGGCTTCAGTAGGTTATGCACGTGTCTTTCCACTTGTACAAATGTCCTCAATGTGGTACCACAATAGCTTTACGTTTAATAAATATAACCACATTCAGTTTCTGATCCGTCTGTCGCAGATCTAAAGTCCGCTTACACCCCCGCATCAATGACCAAAATCTGACCTCAGGCCTATTTTTGAGCGTCACTATTTGCTGAGCGACAACAGTCAGATCTGGATCCAGACAAGGCAGCTGAGGTGTTAAACTGACAGACTGTCAGGGCACAAAGCAACAATGTGAACCAGTAGTCTTCCTAAAAGACAGGTGTTTGATTCTAAACCATTGCAGGCAGAGGGTGCTAATCTGTCATTGGTAGAGAAGACACACCCGCTGCAGTCTGCCTTCAGCAGTTTAGATTAAGGAGCCTGTAAACAGGAGATAAACATCAATGTTTAGAAAAACTAAATGTCACGAAGTCCTTGGAGGAAGTGTGCGGCTGGCCGCTCTGTTTCGCAGGGCTGAAGACGGAGCGCTGTTTCTGGTGGTTAATAAGTTACTCTACGGACATGCTCGGTGGATAAACCTGTTCAATAAGTGCAGTTATCTCCTCCCTCCTCCTGTCTATCTGGATGTCAGCTATGAGTTTAAAGGGCAACGCTGACTAGGGACGTCCAATAAAGGCTTCTACGGATTGGCACACAGAGTTAAAGAAATAAAGGGGTTTTATGGTTTCTCATGTCCCCATCAGCAACGAATTTGATTACAACGATCTTAAAGACATAGCTAGTTGAGATGGCGAACACAGGAGCAATTTTACTGTAGCACATAGATTGCAAAACCTTCCTTCGGGGGTGATTTTATGGTTATATGGCTAAGAAACTTAACTGCATAATCTGTACAGAACCCACATTTTACAAAAAAAACAACTAAATCACAGGGGGACATTTGGCTTTATAGTGGTCTTTTCCCACTGTGCTCTACACCCACAAAGTAAATCATTTGTTAATTTAATTCATCCTAAACTGTTTAAAGGTAATCAAGATAAACACACCGAAGGGGAAACATCCACTAAACCAAATAAGAAAAGAAAATTAGGCACATACGACCATTAAAATGGCAGCTTTGCACAGTGAAATATATGTACAAATGCACATTCCCCACCAGAGAGTAAAAGAGGAACACATTAAGTGTTGGCTTCTTCCTCTCTGATTGGAGTCGGTATCACAGGTATTCTTCACTTTGACCTCCTGGGTACATTCTATCTACTCCTCCCCCTTCAGGATCAGCCCATTTGAGGTAAAAAAAAGTTGCGTCTTTGCACACAGGTCTGAGGCCAGGTTACCCAATCATCCCAGCGTTTGTACCAACAGTCAACAGTGTCTCAAGATCTGGCCACAGACCCGTTGACGTAAACAGCAGTGTCGCTTATCTCTGACTTGCAGTTGCACTGCTCAGGCTCTCGAATCGGACAACACTCGTAAAAGTGTGTTGGATCAAATGTGAAACCACATCAATGTGATACGGCTCTGGGTCTGCGCAGTGCAACTACAATCAGCGTACCAACAGATGACCTGGAACACCACTTCGTCCACGTCACCTCCCGTAGTCTCAGTAGCTGGGCGGCTGGTAGCCGGCGTCTCCTTGCGGCTGGGGGTTTGGGGTGTAGGGAGGCTGCATGTCGGGCACGCTGCTGGGATATGCCGCGTAAGTGGTAGGGGTGTAGGTCGTGGGGTTGTAGGAGGTGGGGGCGTACGTCGGAGGGTAGGGGGTGATGTGATCTGGTGGCGGTTCCGCATAGGTCGGCATGGTAACTTCATTAACACCGCGGCGGAAACGGCCCAGCGCAAAGTAGGTCAGGATTCCCTACACAGTGAAGTAAAAATGTCAACGTTATTTACAGTTACTTTTGAAGACTTTTCCAGTATTTCAATAAATCACTCTTTCTATTTTAAATATTCCAAAGCTTACTTTGACTTTTTGACTGATGGATGTATTTTTGCACAACTTCTAACTGAACTGGTTTCATTTCATACCAGTGTAAAAATAAACTTCTCAGATGAGGGATCATCATCACAATGACATTTAGTCAGTCAATGCATTACATTATTACTACTTATCAACGGCAATTCTGATTGGTCAATCACAGCGTTCTGTTATTTCTTTATGGCAGACCGCTGCTATGGACGCAGTTCTGATATCGAACTCTGGCAGACCATTATTGTGTGAAATTATTGATTTCTTAAGAAAGTAGCCATGTAATAAGCAGGATAATGTACAGCTAGCGGGTCATTATTGTGAAATATACCCCTTGAGGGCGATGCAATGTTTCCGTTGGTGTGCCACATCGCCCTGAAGGGGTATATTTCACAATGACTGGGTTTATTTCACACACCTCGCTGTGTGATGTGTGGTAATGCAGTTAAATGCAGTGTTTTCTTGACAAGTCTTCTGAATGGTGCATTCAAGTGATGGTGGGAAGCTGCAACACATGATTTGAAAGCCAGCTAAAGAACACGCTTGCGATTACAGAAGACAAGTCCAGAAGACAAACATTAAGCAAATGTTGAGTGTTTGCTCTCAGCTATTATTGTAACATACGGTTAATATGCTACACAAGATGGACAATGTGTGTGAGAGCAACTTTATTATAATTTCTAAAAATAAAAGGTTTGTTGTTCAGCAGCTGAGTCTGAAGCGTCAAATGTCAGAAGTTCCCACCAATGCTTGAAAGCACCAACCTGAAGGACTTTTACAAATATGTGACTTCATGTGTTATTACTAAGTGTTATTATTAAGTCTACTATACAATACTTAATGATGTATCTTAAGCAGGTTTCAAGTCTGCATGAACTGAAGCCAGTTGCTGCGTTAAAGCGTTAAATATAATAAAAAAGTTATTTTTATAAAACTGTCACTATATCCTGACAGCAGTGCATGAGACAGAACAAAAATCATGTTCCCTTGTGTCCACTTAGTGCTCCTAATTGCATTTGCAAGACTGCACTGACGGAAAACAACCAGTCACAGCCGAGCAGTCTCTACAGCAGCTGTCAATCACTGCTTGTGAAACTGGCAAACTGCGATCAAACTGTCAAACTAGACAGCGCTGATCAAATATGAATCAATATTCTGTCACTGTAATGTCTATTTCTCTCCTCAAATGTTTCGGTGGGCGGTGCTTGGTTTTGGCTCGACTGTTTTCAACATGGCGGACCGGGTCACAAACTTTCTTATATTGTGCCAGTTTTATAAAAATAACTTTTTTATCATATTTGCTCAAAGTTACCGACTGCAGCTTTAGAGGAATAGTCTGACATTTTGGGAAATATGCGTATTAGCTTTCTTTCAGAGAGTTAGATGATAATGAAAATCTGAGCTGAAAAGAAGACAACAGCAGTCCCGCTCACCCAAGTGGCGATGGAGAAGAACGAGAAAGCCACAACGGCACGCGCAGCGTCCTCTGGCACACCGGTGACATCATAAGTTTTGGCCCACTGACTGGCCAACAGGCAGAAACACACAAACCACATGAAGCTCCACGCCCCTGGAAAACATAGAGAGACACATATAAATGATCGTTTTTCCTCAATGCATGAAAAGATATCGGAAATGCTCAGCTGAAAACCCTGATATGAAACGTAAATTTGTGTGAAATGCATACTAAAAACAACGTGAAATGAATACAAAGGGCTCTCTTGTTACCATCTGCTCAAGTGACCGCAAGCTGTTTTTCACACTACCACTTCTTTGTCTCCTTGAAGAATGGCTGACTGTGAACTGTGTCGTGTACAGCTGATGAATGTTCAACTTCATCAGAATGTGTGATGTCATCTGCTGCCCACTCATCGTCTACCGTGCGCAACGATGAATAATATATGTAATGTTACGTCAGGAAAACAGGCAGCGGTCTGTTGCACATTAGGCCAACACTCAGAGGCTTTCTGTATAAGTACAACATTGACATATAGAGTGCTACGAGAATGAGTCCTTAAACCCGGAAATGAGTTAGCATTTTAGCACTTCCGGTTCCCTCGAAGTCGATGGGTTTATTGAATGGGTTTTTAGTTAGATTACTGAAATAAGGTCTGTGGTTAACACAAGCTTAAGAGATTTTAAAGTTTTGTTCTATGACATAAAATACATCAATAAATACCCCACTCGTGAATTTTGAAGCTTTTATGCATCTTAAAAAAGGTGGTTGCTAACAAGTGACTAAGTGAGACTACTAAACGTCATTACGGGGACTCGTCCTCCTTTACAGCCTCGTTGTGTACAGTCGAGCTCATGCGACCGTGGTGTAGCCAAAGCCTAATGTTAGCTTTTTACTTCTGGTGATTGTATTCACACTTCAAAAATCATAACAGTGGTGTTCATTTGTGAAGATTATCTTGCTGAACAAAACATGTAAGTATCATAAATGTTGGTTTACCACAGAGCTTATATTCTGCAATAATCCAATACCAAAAATCCCATTGGCTTTTTGTTGAGGGAACCAGGGCGATGCTAACTACCTGGTTGGCCTACAAAAATATGTCGTCCCTGGAGCACTCTATTAACACCTTATAAAGTAGATATTGTGAACGTGAACATTAGCTTATTTTAACATGACACAGAGCAACATTAGCATTTATTTGGAGTCGTCTGTGTCCAATATTCACTCCTTTTTAGCTCAATTTTTGGTCTCCACCAACTACTGAGGGAAATATCTGGCTCTTTAGCTGCTAAATGCTCCACTGTGTTTACCAGCTAGTTACTAACTTTGTATGTGGGGTGTTTGGTGTTGAGTACAGTGGGATTTTAAGAGTTTTATTTTGCTGAAAACAGCTGTCCAGGTTGCGGCTGGAAAGGAGGTTTATGAGAGAGGTAAGGGTGAACCAAAGCGGTGGGCCGTAAAACCAAAACAATGAGCTGAAAGAAGCTAAAACACCCCATAGAGAGTAGTAGAGTGATAATTCTATTCTATGAGCGACACCTTTCACATTACACAAAGTCATTTGATCCACTGTTAATATAAAAAATATTGATTAGTGCAAAACAAACAAAGAAATCACTTTAACGCTCACCAGAGAATCCCAGGTCTGCTATGACAGCGTACTTCCTTTCCTGTGCATTGCTCATAAAAGGCAAGTAAACGTCCAACACCAGGAAGCCCACACACGCCAGGAAGGCAATCACCCCGATGCCGATAGCGTAATGACACGCCGAGTCATTCTTGTTGAAGATGCACTTTGCCTCGGCACTGTGGGGAGAGTTGACGTATCCCTCTGTTGTGATGGAAGCAAACACCACCAGGGCAAATATCTACAGTGAATCAAAGAGAAGAAGAAGAAGAAGAAAGTGGCCTTCAATGATTTGCAAAGACACAAGAAGATAGTGTCCTGTTGAAGGAACACAGTGCTGGCTTTTCAAGTTTATCCACTAACTTCACATTGCATACTTCACATTACTGCTGACCATTTTGTCCTGTTAACTTTCAGGCAGCAATTGGTTTCACTTCATGAAAGCACAGTGTGAAAATCTACCACTGCAATCAGGCGCTCTGCTGTCACCAAATCGACCACAGAGGAAGAATAAAAGGACTGTGGCCTTCATGCAAAGAATATGTATTTCAGCTTTTGTATTATAGAGCTTACTGTGAAGCAGCCAGCTTTCGATTTATCAGGAGTTCCTTGAACGCACCAAGAAGAGAGCGTACTCAAAGACGCGTAAAAATGCATTATCATGTGACAAAATCAGCAAACATCCTCACGTTGAGTACTGAAAGCAAACTTTACAGAAGAGAGATAACTAAATTCATCAGAGGAAAATGATGTGACATGACATTTCAAGAGAGTCCTGAAAGGAACCCGTACCCATTTCTACTTTAACAAATTGGTCAAAACATGAAATCATTACATGAAACACAGTGACATTGTAACAGGATAGACCTGTATCATCACTTTCATATCAGCTCACCTTCACACTGAGTGGGAGTGGTTTCAGGTGTGTGTGAATCAGGTGCTGATTGAAGGCAGGTGTGCCTGATTGTGCATCCATTCTGTAGTCTACTTATTGGTACCAATGAAATTCATGAGCTTGTGTTTACAACATGGGAAGTCGTGTAAAATTACAATATATTATGCACCGAAAAATTAACTTCCAAGGCCTTCACCATTTCTGACAACGTCAACAAACACGTCACAAGTCGTGAGCTCTGAGCTTTCAGAAACGTTCCACCTACGAGGTCGTGAATACCACAAGAGGAGGTGGGCGTTCATATGGACTCCTCTCGTGAATACGACCCCATTTGAAGGCGCCACAACGCTATGAATTTGCGGGTAATTCCCTCAGGCAAAGTCTGCAGAAATGCGGCCTTACGGAAAATGTTCACAAAGGGAGAGAAAGCGAGAGAGCTCTAAAGGACTTGATGATTTGACAGTGGAACAGCCCTCCTACACCCTCATGGACTTTGCGGGAACGCGCCTCAAAGTCTGTGAGTCTGTGAGTGTGGACATTGGGATTGGGCCCTTGTGTTTTCTGTATGCAGGGTCAGCTCCAAGCGCCGCGGTCTGAAGGCCCGAGTTGGGTTTCCTTGAGGCTGAAGTGTGTTGCCGGCCTTGTCCATGGTATGGCTCAGAAGACTACCACCAAATGATGTTAATGGAGAGAGGAAGAACCAACCTGCGGTGCAGCTGACCTTGGCCTCGTACTGTTCTTCCCCGCCCCTCTATAGTAGGACACTGACTGCCTTCCCTTCGTCCCTTGTATAGTAATCGAGGATGATTAGTACCGCTATGAGACAAGTGATTTCCCCTTGATTTTAGTGTTTATAATAGATTATAAAATAAGCTTTTAAACTTTCCCTATGTTGTTCTCTTTTGCTCTTTGTCGAGACTGATTTGCCAAATATAGAATCTGCAGGTCTGCTGCAAAGTATTGCAGTGAGTTTGTTACATCATCAGTACATGTCACCATAAACAGCCTCTTTTCTTAGTATTGACTCTAGAAAGATTCCAGTGTGTGTGTTTATAAAGTGAAGAGTACTAACTGGTCCCTCTGACCGTCCCGAGGACTGTTGCTGTCTCCTCTGGTTACCCACCTAACCATCATGTGACCTACTTCTGAGTGCAGCTGCCTGCCATGTGACTGCAGAGATGCCACTAACAACACTCATAATGAGATCCGGGAGGAGGATAGAGAGGGACTGTTTAATGGGTGGGAAGGAAAGAGGGAAGGAGGTGAGAGGGCAGGGAGAGAGAAATAGGCCACAATCCTGCTGCTGATGTGACAAAAAAAAAACGAAAACTAGCAGAAGACAGAGAAATTAGGGAAGTAAGTGTGGGGCGTTCCAAAACACGAGACAAAGTGAAACAGAGGGATCGTTAGTGGAGCAGATGGATGTTTCTGTACATAACGGTTGGAAAGTGTTTGTGTGTTGAGTGACAGATGTCATAAACATTTACATATGTACATACTGTATGTTCTTTTGGGTCGCTTTGCTGTCAGATATCTTTACACAGCACAAATAATCCTGACACCCTCCTGAAAAATGCAAAACAATGACAAATATTGTCCAGAAACCCTCAAAGGTACTGCATTTAGCATAAAAAATATGCTCAAATCATAACATGGCAAACAGCTGTCAGTGTGTCAGTGTGCTGACTTGACTATGACTTGCCCCAAACTGCATGTGATTATCATAAAGTGGACATGTCTGTAAAGGGGAGACTCGTGGGTACCCATAGAACCCATTTACATTCACATATCTTGAGGTCAGAGGTCAAGGGGCCTATTTGAAAATGACTATGACAGTTTTTTGCAAGTTTGTAGTGTTATTTAGCCTCCTTCGCCACAAGATGATACCAGTATCTTCACTCTAGCTTTAAAACTGAGCCCGCTACAACCTAAAAATCACAATACACTAAAGAAATTAGTGTTGTTAAAACTAATTTGCATTAACGAGTTATTATCGCGTTAACTTTGACAGCCCTAGTTTACACATGAACTAAAACACTACCAGACGTGCATTATTTAACTTAAATAAACTGTTTCCCATTTAACAGTCAGGACAGCTGGGTCACTAAAGAATATGAACTGTTGTTTTTTTTTTTTTCCAAAGAAGGTATAGTGATGTGATTCAGCACCTTAAATGATCAAGAGCCATTGTTTGCAGACTTTCCTTGTTCCAGTAGCAGGTGTGTGGTGCATTATGGGACCTGTAGGCAGGGTTACAGAGCAAACAATCCTCTCTTGTGTCATCAAAGTAAGATTAAAATCACCGGAGATACATGGCGATCTAGCCAGTGTGAATTTGAGATGAGCTGAGCACAGCTGCACTGAGTGTGTGTGTGTGTGTGTGTTGAGAGGTAGATTCAGTGGCACACATTCACCCAGAGTAACAGCGAGGGTCAACGGGGGAGAGGTATCACCTTACCTTCCCATCAGCCCCCTGTTTACCAGTGACACACACATAATCTCACACACAGTTATTCCCAAACACATAAGCACTCAGCAGGTTGTGGCAACCCAAGGGCACATTCAGTCCTCATCTACCACACTGGACATGTTACAGTATCCAGATGAAGCTGCATGTGCATTAGCTAGAGGCCTAACAAATAGTTTACGCTTCGTGAACCAAGTAAATGAAAATCAACCGTCGTGTCGGTTACCCAAGACTGGATGTCGAAAGAAGTCACGTCCAGTAAAACCAAATCTTATACCGAGGAGATGTTCAAGGATAAACCCAACCCTTCAATCTGTTGCTCACAATCACGCGGGTGTTGGACAACAATCTATTTTATTGCACAACCTGTCTGGTTACAAATCATTTTGGACTTTCCAGATCAGTGTCCTAACCACAAAAACAAATCTTTGCCACAAGATTTGCCTAGCAACAAGTGATCAGCAGCTCATAACAACTTCCCAGAAGAACTTTCCCTGGTACATGAAAACCCCTCTTTATGCAAATACACCATGACTGTACAAATCCATTTATGATAATTAGGTTAGCTAGCTCTACTACCAATTTTAAATCTCTTTTAAAAACCCATTTTTATAAAAAGGCTTTTTTTTTTTGGACTCTGTAAGGCAACAGCTTGGTGCACCTTTTCCCACATCTTATATTGTCCTCTTTTGGCTTATGTGTAGTAACTTATTGTTTTGATACCACTGGTTACGGGTTTTAGTTTTCTCATTATTTGGTCTTTGGTTTGTTGTCTTTATTTTGTCTGTATTTCATTGTATCTGTGCAAGCACTTTGATACTATGTTTAGAAAGGTGCTATACAAATAAAGATTATTATTATTATTATTATAATAATTATTGACGTGATTGTCTTGTATTCAACACATAAAATATAGTAGAAGAAAGTAATGTCTTATATTCTGTCTTTAGAAATTACAATGAATGTAATGTAGTAATTTGTTGACTGGTGAGCACAGCTAGACTGCAGAGATCACTGACAGATTAAATGATCATACATCCTATATTTAGTACTGTGTGTCTATACATCTATACATATACATATATATATATATATATATGTATATGTATATGTATATGTATATGTAGCCCCCCACCCCGGAGAAAAAAAACAAAAATAACAAAAAAGGAAGAAAGATCTAAACTAACATAATTTTAAAAATACACAAAAGTTAAACAATAACAACAACAACAACAAGAAGAAATACACTAAAAACCTAACCAAACAGTGGAAAATAATCCAATAAAAACAATGAAATACATACAAAAAACAGTACAGAAGAAAAGAAAATATATATAAACATATCAAAAGACAATTAGACATCATTCATTAAATGTGATGATAATTTCCTTTTTAAAATACAAATATATATATATGCATACAGTCTATGCTTCCGTGTGTGTGTGACAGTTTTCTGTTCCTTCTCCTCTCTGACAGCAGCAGTGTTGAGCTGTGCTGTCTCCGAGCTGCTGTCTGACAGACCAGCTGCGTGCAACATGACGCCCCGCAGAGACGCTGCAGAAAGTAAACCTGTTGTTGTTCTAACTAACACAAACAGAGATAATACAGCTTCTAACGGATCCACACAGCCAGTTTACACGCTGCAGGCCACCTGCTCTCACACCGTGTTGAATATAACTTCCGTCTAACCTTTGAACATGCGCTGTTCAGTCACACACACACACACACACACGGTGCTCTCTCTCACCCAGCTGAGGATCCGTACGATGGTCTGCGGTTGTCGGATGAACTTGTTGAAGTCGAAGCCTCCTCCTGCGAGCGAAGCCCCGTACGCAGTCGCACCGCCCGTCTCCTCCATGTCTCTCCTTGTTCAGCAGGTGTCTCTGGAGCTCAGCTCACCGTGTGGTTTACACCGAACCGGACCGAACAGCCCGCCAGCTCAACTTGACTAAACTACTAACAGCTCCTACTGTCGGTGCTGCTCCGCTAGAGTAGAGGAAGAACCAGCGACGCTCACAGGAGCTGCGCGTCACAGGGGGGCGGAGTCTAGAAGACAGGAAACACGGGGTGCGTTCCAAACCGCACACTTTCACTTTTTACTTTCAGTACATACTGAAGCCAGACTTGACAACCTTGAGACCTCATATTATATATTCTATCCTTATATTCTATTTTAGCTTCTATCCTATAGCTTGTTTTTATTTTCTAATCTTTAATGTTTTTATAACTGTTTTAATTATGTCTTAATGTTCTTTTGCACTTTGTCGCAATGTTCTTGAATGTTTATGTAAAGCACTTTGAATTGCCCTGTTGCTGAAATGTGCTCTACAAATAAAGCTGCCTTGCCTTGCCTTGCTTCAAAAATAGTGAGGATTTCAAAACAAAAGCTGTCTGTGGAAGTTTTTATTACAACAATTATAACAATTTTGTTTTGTTTTTTCTGTCAAACTTGACAGAAACAAAATCAAACTCATCAAACTAGTCTTGGTTAGTCTTTCCACTGTTCCAACAATCACAAACTCTGGTTTTGGTCGAAATAAACCCTTAATTCATTGCATTAGATGTGAAAAGAAACAGCCATTATGTTCTCCTCAAAGGGACCAGACTCCATTGAAAAACACAGTCATTTCGAAATTGTTCTTATTAGTCCATCTCGTGCCATAAATGATCTGACACATGATCTGTTCTGCATTCTTCACTGCAGCATCATGTGCATCCCCTCTCTGCTCCTGCGGTCTGACACGTTTTTCAGCTGCCAGGGAGACATATTTAGCTTATTTACAGTAACATAAAAAAAGCTGTTTATCCCCTATGGAAGTTTGTATTGGACTTTATTAGTTGTAATACACAGAAGACATTTCACAAATGTGTACCATGGTTTCCAAATATTTCACTATCCACAAATGTGTATTTTTGTGGATAGTGACTTTACACAACACAAATACAAAAATATGTTTGTGGATAGTGAAATATTTGCAGATCATGGTACACATTTGTGAATTGTCTTCTGTGGATTACAACTATTATCTACAGATCTGCTGCGCTACCAATCGGACAAAATTCTGTGAACAAACAAGAGGAAAGTTACAAATGTCGCGTGACCCATAAATGATAATAGATGCACAAATGTGTAGATATCATTTTACATGTAAACCTTAAAAGACGTATTTACAGAGTAAGTTATGCGTATTTGCAAATCGCCCTGTATTTTTGTGGATGTGACTTTACACAACACAAATACAAAAATACATTTGTGGAATGTCTTCTGTGGATTACAACTAATAAAGTCCAATAAAAACTTCCATAGGAGTCTGGGGGTCTTCCTGCATTCAAACACTGCAACGGCTTTTTTACGTTAAATAAGCTAAATATGTCTCCCTGGCAGCTGAAAAATGTGTCAGACTGCAGGAGCAGAGAGGGGATGCACATGATGCAGCAGTGAAGAATGCAGAACAGATCATGTTGCCATTTATGGCACTTGTCATCGAAAAATTTGAATGCATAATGGCTGTTTCTAATGCAATGAATTTAGGGTTTATTTCGACCGAAACCAGAGTTTGTGATTGTTGGAACAGTGGAAAGACTAACCATTAACTGGTTTGATGAGTTTGATTCTGTTTCTGTCAAGTTTGACAGAAAAAAAACAGAATTGATGTGCATAACTTCAATGTCTCCATGGCAGCAGAAAAATGTGCCAGACTTCAGGAGCAGAAAAGGGAGAAACGTGATGCTGCAAGTTGAAGTTTGTTCCTAAAACATTGCAAAAGCAGATAGGTGCAGGGAGCTCAGGACAGGTCAGACTGTTGACAATCTGGCGCCCTTAAAGAAGGAGCAGGCAACCACCACCACTCTCGAGCTGTAAAGGCCAGAGAATTACGTAACTCCAATGTGTCCTTGGCAGCTGAAAAACGTGTCAGACTGCAAGAGCAGAGACAGGATGCACATGATGCTGCAGTCAAGAATGCAGAACGGACTGCAAACAATACAACCTTTGGAGGGTTGGGTTTCACTAATGGTGAAGAGGCCAATTACGTCTCTGCAGGTAAGGGTGAGCCAAAATACAGACTTTCGGAACATCCTAAAGCTCAGAGTGGAAAGCGGTAGGATGTTTATGTGTGGGTTTACTGCGGGTGCTCAGGTTTCTTACCGCACATTTTAAATTAGCAATAAAAAAATAAAAAATGGAATAAAATAAATTAAATTAAATTAAAATGTCTAGACTTACATTTTCATTTAAAATATTTATTTTATCTTTCTAAGTGAGTCATGTGACTGCCACAAACTAATCTTTGTATCATGTTACATGTGAGCCACAGTTAAATGAACTGATACTCACATGACTGTGGTTTCTACAGCAATCTGGAAATTTAAACACAATGCGATAGGGAAGAACTTGTTATACACAATCTGTACCTTTCAATTTGTTTCAATTAGTTAAATTACCAAAAAAAAATGACACACAATCAATCTGCAGCTTTTAGGGCCCCTGATGGACAAAGTAACTGCATTTATTTAAGATCATACAGCAGTACCTGAATGAATGCAAGTCTATTTTTTGTCACTAGAGAGCAGTCTCACACAAGACTAGTCTGCACTACTGTCGAGGCTTGTGGATGGATTTCTACTGGCGTCCTGCAGCCGCCACGCGCTCCTGACGTTCCCAGTGTGGATGAGGCTTTATATAATGTGAGCAATCTACATATCATTTGTTAATTTGTTTGTTATATTTTAGAATTACTAATCCAAATCTGCAACGTAACTACAGCTGTCAAATAAATGCCGTGGAGTAAAAAATAAAATATTTCCCTCATAAATGCAGTCTAGTAGAATTATAAAGTAGCGTAAAAAAGAAATACTGAAGTACAGTATGAATACCTTCAAATTGTACTTGAGCACAGTCCTTAATTAAATGTTCTTTTATTTATTTATTTGAAATAATCTTGTTGCACATGCTGGCGTTTACTTTGATGTGTTTTATTTTTGGGTCATTGAGTCACACGGTGGCTCATGAGAATCATCTTACGTTAGACTGCTCTGAAATACACTTTCCCAAACCAAGGTCACTGCTATGAAGGCAGCAGCCCAGAGGCTCTCACATCCCTGCATGAGGAGAAACTACTGTATTTCTCTTTATTCAGCTGTGACACTCTGGCATATAACAAAATACCAGGTCTGGAGACGAGATAAGTAGTATTCAAGGTCAAGGTTGCTTTTATTGTCTCCCGGAAGAAAAACTTGTCTTAGACTGACGCATAAAAAAGATGATCCTAAACATATGACTTGCCTCAGACAATAAATAATGTTGCCAGTATAACTACCATATTCAAAAAGTGGGAAAAAATATAAAATTACAAAATTCATACATAGTATCATAGAAAACTGTAAAATGTACAGTATATTCAGGAAATTACATTTCCCTCCTTCCCTCTGAAACCCAATAGACATTACTTTCTCTAAAGGACCAATATCTTCGAGAAAAGCAATTTCTGAAGAAATTGCGGCTTGAATGCTGGATGATGAAAGGCTGATGCTGCCACTGGATTGCTGGCTTTAAAAGTTGAATAATATCAATAATGTATGAATGAATGAGATGTGGAATATTTCAAGGTTTGTTGACTAGCAAAGCCACTACACTGCATTGTTGGCTTTAAACTGTAAGAAGGTGGTGAAGCAGCAGGAAACATGTTGAAGGAATGCTAAAAAACGTGGCGGAAAAATAAAGATTTTTTTTTTTGTAGAAGAACATAGGTTGTAAATTACATGCTGTACTGGAAATGTGTGACACTGAACTGATTACAAGTGTTCATATGAACTTGAATGCTACAAAGCACTGTATTATAAGTTTCTCTGCAGTTTTTTCCTGACATGATGAGAAATGTGTTTGCAAATGCTCGTTTGGGCTTTGTGAGACGATGAAAGTAACTGATTGTGAACATCCAACAAAAAAATTATTCACCATTCTGTGTACAAAAATTCTGCACACTTGCACTTCAAAAATGATTTATACTTTCTATATGTAGGCAGACTAGACACATAAGTTGCAGCAAGTCTTTGTGGCTTTATTTCACAATGAATGGAAACCAGTTAACCAGTGACCAACTGTCACCCTGTCTTTGCATTGATTTATTGATTGACTGAAACATGTTTAATAAGGCTATTAGCATCTGAGAGGCCCTCGCTCTATTTATACGGGTATACTTCACATTTTCTCTTAAATCTACATTGTGGTAGGTTACATAAACAGAGACAACACCTTCATCCATGAGATTAGCTCATGTCCACTTTTTTTCAGTTGTCAGCTGGTTTGAAGCTCCCAACGTCAACAACACACCCACATTTAAGGCAGTGTTAAAATGAATCAGGTGAAGCTCATGATACAGCCTGAGATCCTGTTAGCTGTTCAATCCGTACTGAATGCCGACCACATATGGACAACAATGCTCCCATCCATCAAGCTGCCACACTGAGAGGAATGCCACCACCTCCTGTCCCGTCCTGTCCTGTCCTGTCCTGTTCAGCACTGCTCTTCCCCCAAAGATGTTGCAATGTCAGTCAGGTCCAGAGAGTCCACAGGTATGGGAGTTTTCCTGCCACTTTTCAGGCTCTGGCTGGAATAAACCTCTACAGATTTGGAGATGGAGTGCAGGGAGCATTCCTGGAAATATCCGAAAGCCTCCTGCGCGTGCTCCTCGCGGATGCTTTGCTCAAAGGTCTTGCGTTTGTGCCTGAACTCGATGACGGTCTTTGTGTAGGAGTTGAGGGTGGTGACTGATGCGCCCATGCAGCAGGTGAAGGACGCCCAGGCCATGCTGATAAAAAAAAAAAACAGAGCAAAAGAAAATTGACTTTGTAATTCAGCACATGTGGTGACTCTGCTGTTTGTGATGAAAAATGGTGAGCACCCGTGTCGGTACACAATTCAAATTGCATTTAGACATTTCTCCCTCAATATTTTGTTGTTTGCGGAGATTAGGATCAATCACTTGTAAATCCTTCCGCATGCCGTGCCACATGTGAGATCAGACAATCAAATCACCGTCTCGTGTACTTTTCACGTGGGTTGGCTAATGCCCACAAAAGGTCAAGAATTGTTTAGCCTCTAAGACAAATTTTCAGCATAATGTGCATATTGTAAAGGAGTGAAATATCATCCCCTTATGCAATTCCAATCGCGCCTGTATTGGGGCTTTGGACACCAAAGCCTAATCCTGCCATAACATGAGAGCTTTGGGCTTTTTTTCATTAGAGACAGTGATGCTGGGGAGAGGTGAGAGCAGAGCTACGATCAACTATTTGGGGCTGCTACGTGCAAAAATGGAATCCCTCATCTAATCTCCTAATGGAGTTGACTTAAACTTTATTTATAGAGCGGTGCGTCATATGATATTGATGAGCAAACATAGTACGATCTTTGACTTCTACTGTGTGACTGTGGAGTCCTACCAGAAGGACCAGCCGTAGTCCCAGTTGTAGGGCCTCCAGTCAGGTGGGCCGAGGCTGACGGTGACCTGGAAGACCTGTGTGTACATCACGTGAGCCACCATGCCAAGAAGACCTGGAATAATACAGACAACATGTGGTTCAAATACAAAAATATGCAAAATAGAATTCCTCAGAAATAGGATGATTTGTTTCCACAAGTACGGACGTATAGTAAAGCCACACAAATATCCATGTAGACAAAATAATGAGATGCTAATCTTGATAGGCTTAAATCCCCATCCAGAGTGTATCATGCCTTGCTTACCACATGATGAGATATATTAATGAGATATATTATGTTGTGCATATCAAGTTGTGTGGAAAGTGGAATCACAAACACGTGACTACAGTGCATCACAGGCACTAAAAACAAAACACTCAACAAGCTTCTTAGTTAATAAGAAATAACGTGTAACTACCGGAGAGCACGGTGAAGACGGCAGCAAAGGCATTGAGCTTGAGTCCATCGATGACGTTGCTGGAGTGGACCAGGTCTAAACACATGAGGCTGAAGCCCACCACCAGCAGGACAATGTACAACATCTCAGAAACCAGCGACAGCCACAGCATCCCTGCAAAATGGGCACATTTGATAACATCAACAACATCAAATATTAACATTTTACATCAGGGTGTGATATAACTTATATCCGTAGTCAGCCTGAAGACAGAGTGTAGTTGTTTCATGCATGTCCTTTTAAATGGACTGCTGTTTATGGCTGTTGTAATAACTGTGAATCATTATTTTAATACTAGTCTTAAAACACTGATATCTTTTGGACAAGTGGACAAATTAGATCTAATCCAACATCTCAGTAGTTCCTCGGGGCAAGCTAATAGGGGCTGATGTTAACATGTCCGCACTGGTACGCTGCTGATTTTCAGCTGATATCAGGGCTCTCGAGTCCACTCCAAATCGTACTCAGCTTTCTAATGAATCAAGCTTGATTGCATCTCCATTGCAGTCTCCCTCTCGTCTTTGTTCCTATTCAATTGCTTCGCAGAGAGGCGGGAAGTGCGTATTTCTCCAATGACAGCATCAACACAGCTGAAAATCCTAAAAGTCAACACCAAATGTGTGAATGTGAATGCTGTGTCCCCATGGTTTCATATTAAAGGGGCAAATGCTCAAAATTAAAGTTAAGTGCTTAGTGAATTTGGGAACTTGGAAGTTAGAGAAGCAGACCCAACATGACGTAAGTATTTATAGGTAAAAGTGTAAGTATTGTGTCTCCATAGCTCAGTGGATAACTGTTGATATCATACCTTCATCAATAGGTCAAATTATTTAGAAAATGTATATTTAACTTCACTGTTATGGCCGGGACACACTGCCCGCATGAGCAGCGCGTGGCGGCTGTGGAACCTGTCGTTTTTTATTTCAGCGTCCACGTTAACAGGTTAGAGCAGCCACGCTGACAGTATATTGACATCATAGCAGCAACATTACTACAGTTTCAATGTCTAGATATCTGTAGAATATGTCACAGACATGAAAAAACTAAAGATTTATTTTTAAATCAACATTTCTTGCTTCCGTTTCAAAATAAAAGCCCTGAAGCATTTTTTTTCTGTGGACGGAATTCCTTCATTTGTTAATAAAACAAGACTTTTCTTCTTAAATATTTACAGGACAGTGTTGTAGAGATGCAGTGGCTTGCAGGGCTCCATGAATGAATAAAGTACCGGGTTTTAATTGTGGATTATTACTATATTTACTATATTACTATATTTACAAATGAGCACACACTTCTTAACCTTTTTCTGTCTAAATATGACAATTATAATGAAATGAAATGGCTATTATGAAAGGCAAACTCGATGTAGAAAGAAAGGGCTGGCAGCAGCAGAGACGCTGTCGGTGTGGACGCCATAGGTGTGAGAAACGCAGCATTTCAGCGAGGTAGCCACCATGCGCTGCTCATGCGGGTGTTACGGTTTTGCCTTTGGAGACTGTACTTTACTGTCATTGTCTAAAGAATCAACTTAAAGGATCGGTGTGTAATATTTCGGGGGATCTATTAGCAGAAATGGAATATTCTCCACTAAACAGTAACTGTTTCACAGGAGTCCTTTTGGGACACTCACCTTTCTCTGATGGAGGGGCCAAGTCGATGAAGCTTCTGCACATCTCACCTAGAGCAGAAAAAAAACAACATACTGTCATGACTTAGCACAGCACAGTAGCAGTGGCATCTTTAGCCAATACCTTATGTTGAATTCACTATGTGGCAGTTCAGAAATTAGTGAGTACTTTGTTTGTGGAAGAGTTTGGATGACATGTGAGTTGTTGAAAAGGTCAGAGGGGAGCGGTTTGGGATTAAACTAAACTCAATAAATAAATGCTCTTAGTACTGAACTGACACAGGCCTCAGTCCAAGTCCTAATCTGTGTTTGATTCACAATTTCTGTCCAGGTGTGTTTCGCTGGATCGGCTTAGATAGAGTATGACCTCCTGCCCGATGACCACACAGCAAACAGAGTTCATCAGTTCCAAAATGAATAAACAGTATGTTGAATAAGAGGCATATGTCAGAAATGCAGCTTTTTGGGCTTCTGGTTCAGTGTCACCAGCTGGTGTGTTGGCAATGCCGCTCAACATCTGGCTCTTGTCCTTTTGAATCACAGGTACTTTGCATAGAATTACATTGACAGAATAGAATAGAGGAATTATTCTGAAGAAAAAAACAGATGCATGGTAATTACACGCAAACTTAAACACACTGTGAGACGTACAGTAATGAGAGTCCGTGTCAATTTAACAAACGGGATGTAAAAAAAAAATGACCCTTGACACGGCACATTCCTGCAGATGTGATGTTTTCCTTCTGTCATCTGTCGAGCGGAGCGTGTCGCTGGATTTGTTGTAAATGTAACACTTTAATCAGGTAGAAGGAGGGTGGCAACAGCTGTTTTGAGGAAAAACTCATCAAGGCCCCTGTTACATAATCCTTATTAACTCAAGCTGTCTCAGCCCCCCCCCACCACACACACCCCATCGTACAGCCACTTGATGAGATGTGCTAGGAATTCCTTCTTGAGTAATCTCTGGTTCAATTCTAGTCTTGAGCGTCATAAACACATGAATTACGAGCACATTATGACAGGTATAGGCGGAGTGGTGTTGCAGTGAACTAACCACAGAAGACTAATCTGGCCTGATCCCACCTTTGACCTGAACTTTTCATACCTTCTTCTGACGCATGTTACCATGGCAACTCATTCTACCCCTTGAGCCCTTTGTTACTAAATTACTTAACTCCAATGTGACCAAATTGCTTTCCCAGTAAACAAATGAAGCTTGCGCAATCTAGGGCTGTCCCGAATACAATTTTTTGGGCTTCGAAGCTTTGGTGAGAAATATTCAAAGGTATTCGAAGATTCGCGGAGCAGCACGGCAGACTGATATGTTCTTCTGTCTGTATGTCTCCATCTCCCCCTTTCAGGGCCCGGGACAGTACCGCTGCCGCACTACTGTACACAAACACACTAGAATAACTAATAATAATTAATGTTAAATATGAATAATGTTGGATTAATCCTTATAGCATGGGCTATTTTGGGATTCATACATTATTATTACATACTTATATATAAAAAATAAAAAAAGATTTAAAAACTAAGCATTGGAATAGTGATTTGGAGGTTGAATAGTATGGCCACGGTCGAAGCTTCGAAGCATTAGGGTCAGCCCTAGTGCAATCACATTCTGCCCCTATTGAGTGCTGTGCAGCCATCCACTTAAAGCCTTGGCCTGAGTACAATACTGAATCTGAAGTGAGTGCCATCCCGCTCTCCTTTTTTTTTTTTTATTAACTTCAGACTGAACCTCCCACGTGCTGCTGTTTGCTCTGCATTTCATGCCATATATAAGCAGACTGACATAAATGGAAGGCGATTATCCTGAAATTGTCATGAAAGGGTATAAGTCAAAGAGAGCGACTAATCTGATCTGATCTCTGAACTGAGTGAACAGAACAGAACAGAGAGTCCCATTATGACAAATGAGGGAGTTAAAATGATGAATGAAATGATTTTCCATTTGTTTATAAGTGGGTTTGTTTTTTTTTTTTAAATGTGAATGGTGAGCTGCTGGTTATGTCTGCTGTCTGTCTGAGTAACCTGTGATGATGACAATGATGATCTATTCTGTAACAATCAAAACTAGGGATGCACCGATCTGACTTTTTCAGTCCCGACACCGATAGCGATACCTGGGCTTTAGGTATCAGCCGATACCGAGCACCGATCCGATACCGGTGTGGAAGAGACTGGGATCCTTCTGTTATGTGTACAGCAACATCAGACTTGACTTCAATATTGCTTTTCTAATTTTGTAAAACAAAATGTGACAAATAAATACATAGATATAATTTAACGGAATTGATATTATTAAATTAATAAATCGTAATAAATCGAACTTGGTAAAAATAAATCTTCTAAATTAACAGGAATTCTAATTCAAGTGTAAACCTTTTTAATGCAACAACAATTGTATTTAAAACTTGAACAGGAATTCAAATTCCATTATATAATGTATATAAACATAGAATTGAACTGAATCGGCCACCATTGTCAACGATACCTGAACCAGCTATTTGAGTCAGTATCAGCCCGATATCTGATCCGGTATCGTTACATCCCTAATCAAAAGATATGGAAAAGGATGGAGTGAAATATGAGGGGAAAATGCAATTTTAGATACTCAAAAAAACTCTTATAATAGCCCCAAATTGTTTTTTTGTTAAAATAATAAAAGCATATAATAATATGCTATATATATATATATATATATATATATATATATATATATATAATATGTCATATAATAAGCAGTGAAATGTCATCAAGTAACAGTGTCTCACAGTGAGGTATAAAGTACACTGTTAACAATGTCCCAGTAAAATAACAGTAAAGAACTGGCAGCAGGGTTGCCTTTATGTTACTGTAAAATTAACAATATTATACTGTCGCTGAAATTTACAGCTTTGTACTGTTAATGAAAAATACAGTTTGAACTGGTTGTTTTCAATTAATTTCACAGTATTTTACATTTAATTTACTGTTACAGATACATTATATAGCTGCTTTATCTTACTGATTTGTTTTAATGCACTATTCAGGTTGTATTTTTACATACATTTTAATAAACATTATTTTTTTGCCTAGATTAACAGACTTAGCAGGTTACAGACATAGGAATAGTCACACTAAATACAATTAAAGGCACTTGTTAGGAAAAAGGCTATAATAGACTTGTTGTCTGTAGCTGCTACAAGCACAGAATGCAAACCATAACAACATGTGAGTGAAGAACAATAAAGCTAATTCACTGATTTTACAATCATGTACAATGTACAAGCCTCACATGAGCAGATCAGGTCCCAGAATTAAAACAATACTGCATGAAACTGTTGATCAGCAGTAAAGTGCTGTTTTTAGGAATAACAGGTTAATACTGTTGAAATCCTTCTGTACATTAACAGCTATTGTTTACAGTGTAGACACACACACACACACACACACACCTCCTCCTGCTCCTCTTACTTTCATCGTGGATGTTCTCCTCGCAGGAGTACCAGATGCCGGTGTGGAACTGTCTGAAGAGGAAGCGGTCGTCTCCGGTCTCCCAGCTGTACACCACCTTGTTCGGGTCGGTCTCGTTCACTCCGTAGTCGATGCACTGGTGCGTCCGCAGCTTGCTGCACTTTGGCTTGGGGACTCTCTGCGTGCCCACGCACCAGTACGTCGTGATGAACGCGGTGATGGAGAAGAACAGGGCGAAGAAGTTCAAACTGACCGACAGAAAGCTCCTGCACCTGCGAGAAGTCTTCATGGTCCGTGAGGAGAAGGGTGCAGCGGCGCGAGGACGACCGGAAAGTTCATGGGTGATGGATCAAAAGTAAGGGTGCTAATTTCCAAACACATCTGGTGAAGTCCAGATCCCATGTGGCTCTCCACAGTTACCAAACATCTCCATTGATGCCGAGGATACCCACATGTCCACACACACTGAGACATCACAGTCTCACATCTCCACACGAGGGTTTTCTCTTTTACGCCCCACGAGAGTCCAGCCTATAGGACGTCACGTTGTCAAAGGATTTGTGGTCTCTCTCTTTGTGTGTGTGTGTGTGTGTCAATAGGATGCATCATCTCCCTCCATCTCTCACAATTTATCAACTGCAGTATGGAGGACCACCAGTCACCTAAATAGTAATAAAGCATTTCATTGATTAATAACTCATTGAACAATAAAAAAAGGCATTAATTAATGTGTTTACAAATGAATTTGTTAATCTATAAATAAATAATAATAAACTTTATTTGTATAGCACCTTTCCAAACATAGTTACAAAGTGCTTTACATAAGTTAAAATAGTGCAAACATCAAGATAAAAACAATACAGAATAAAAACATAAAAACATGTACTAAATTACAAAGTATTTCATTATTTGACATTTTAATGGGCAATAAAAAGAAGAATTATGAAAAACAATTTACAAATGAAATATTAGTCCATCAATAAATACTTCAAATTCAAAAAGGGATTTACAAAAACACCATAAAACAGTCAATAAGTACATAATTTAAAAATACAGTAATGAATTCAGAAATAAATAATGGAATATAAAATTCTATTTGAAAATGCAGTTTAAAAAGAGAAATAAATAATTGGATTCACAAATTATTTAAGAATTCAGGTTTTAATCAGGTAACTTCTTTTCACATTTGCATTTCCCTGCTGCTTTTACTAAACGTATTAGCTACTGGATTTGCTTAGTCTTTTTTTTAGTTATTTTATTTAATTTAATTTAATTTAATTTTTATTTTTTTTGCTTCTATACTCTTTGGTAGTTTTTTTCATACTTTATTTCGAAAGTTGAAAACAGTATAAACATGTTCAGATTTTTCACTACAAAAGAATAAGCAAATATATTTCAAAGTATAAAACTAATATAGTCAATATCATCATTTAAAAATACATTAATGAATTCATAAATAAATAATGGAATCATTAAGGGAAATGCCCTTTTAAATGTCTGATTAAAACCTGTATACAATTTTAAATTCCATTATTTATTCATTAATTCATTCATGTATTTTTAAATGATGTACTTATGTCCTCTGGTGTCCTCCGGTGTCCGTGTCCTCCGGTGTCCTCCAATGCTCCTAATGGCATCTGCAAGATTTCACAGACTGGAAAACAACCAATCAGAGCTGATCTGAAGTCTTGTCATCTCTGAGCAGCTGTCAATCACTCACAAACTCTGATCAAATGGTCAAACCACAGGTGCAGTTTGCGTTGGTTCAGGGGGTCACTGAACCCCCTAGAAATGCATCTATGTTTTTATAATAATGCAGAACAAATAATTTATTGTAATGATGAATAATATCATCCTTGTTGTCTCTTATTATTGACAGAATAAGAAACCAACAAGGTAAGAAGATAGATTTGTGGTATTTTCATTTACTTATAGCCTAATAACATTGGACACTCTCTGTCCACACACCGTTAAATATGAACTTCTGTTACGTCATGTAAACAAACCATGTATCCATCAACTGTGCGCTCAAGACTGGAGATGTAAATGGGTAAATGTCCTTTCCAGCGCCATACACTCCATACAGACAGTACCATCTAACTTGTGACTATGATTTGTTACTCTTTAAGTCTCATGTTTACGTTAGGGTTTACTCCGGGTGCTCTGATTTCTTCCCATACACTTTAAATTAAAAAAATAATAATGTATTGCATAAATGGCTTTTATTTGAAGTTTTATGGTAGTTCCTTAAGGGAGGTATCATTGTGTTACATTATGCTGTGTTCAGGCTCTGCTCAGTAAAATGAGTATTGGGCGATGGTAGATTATAACACTATAATGATGCGTTCAAATACAATCTTGTAAAATGTCGTTTTTTGGTAAGAAAAAAAGAATATGTTTTCACAGCAATATGACAGAGGCCACCAATGATGAGCAGGTTGACGAAGTAAAAGATAACAGTCAGCTGTTACATTTGACACCTAATCTGAATTATGCAAAATGTCCAAAACGGTGCATAACACATTTACCAGTCAATGGTAAATGGACTTGCATTGATATAGCGCCTTTCCGACCACTCAAAGCGCTTGACACTACATGTCAGCATTCACCCATTCACACACCGATGGCACAGCCTTTGGGAGCAATTTTGGGGTTAAGTGTCTTGCTCAAGGACACTTCGACACGTGGACTGGAGGAGCCGGGGATAGAACTGCTGACTTTTCCGACTGGCGGATAACCCGCTCTACCTCTGCCACAGCCGCTCAATAAAATAAATGAAATGCAACTGTACAACTATTTCTTGTTAATTCCTCACAGCAGTTGACGTTTTTCTATTAGTCGCTTCTCGGAGTTCTTTCCGTTTTCAGAGAAGCTGATCTGTGTTTTGTTCGGAGGGAGGTCATGGAGAGGATGATGAGCTGCTGCTGCTGACCACACTGATGACGGCCTGTTGAGCTCCGCACAGTGTGAGAAGTAGAGACGACTCCTCTAATCTGAACTGTGCTGGAGTAGAGAGACAACGCCAATGTTGGCATTTCAAAGGCGTTTCCCATGAGCTACTTTGATTCTTCTGAGTGAGAGTGAGCTAAAAATACCAGTTGTTTGAGCCTCAAACAGTGTTAACAACCCCGGAGTAAATGAGGCCAGATAGGCCTGACGTCTCGGTTACCTCAGCAGCATGCCTTCATGTTCAGCCCCCCCAGCCCCGGAGGCTAAGCCGCACTTCAACACGATTCTGAAAACGGACAAATCAGGCCAGCGAAGTGCCCCAAATACTGCTGAACAAGCTGCTGATGATACTGTGGGTTATTTCCACCTTGGCATGATCTTGTACATGAAGGTGATCAAGGGGTGATCCGTATTATCCAGGCTTATAGGCACAAAAATAACAAATTGAATTTGATGAACTGCTTTGGTAATGGTTGAAAAGTTTCCAGAGGAGACCCACTGAAATACTGTCGGGTAAGTCGTCACTTCCCACTCCGTGTGAGTGAACCCTTGCACGCGTGTGCACATCTCAAAGCTTTAGAAAAGTGCCTTGTAGTGTCCTGAGATCACCCAGCGGTTCTTGTCAACAGCTGCCAGGGTCTTATTGAATATCAGCAGCATATTGGAAGTCAGAATACTCAGCTACAGTCTGCCTATGACGTCCGTGAGGTTTGTGATAATTTGTGGCAAAAACAAGAAGATAATCCCTGCTCTCAAGTTAACACATTTTAAGTCCTTTGCTGCAGCTTGTGGGAATGAATGTTCACACATCCACCAAAGCCTTTAGTAGGAGAATAATTCAGTTTGGCACATTTCAGAAGAGGCAATTCTACTATGTACACTGCAGCACACATGAGGATAGATTCGATAGGAATTTCAGACTATTTGCGTGAATTTTAAATCCCCGTATGCTAAGAAACAGTAAAATATGTTATAGACCTCAGTGCTGCATTATGTATGATAATGGCCATTTTATTTTGACGTCACAATCTTGGTTCAGGCTCTCTGTTACAGTTATTGATCGGTTTAAAACTAAGCTGGAATGGATGGAGACTAAACTCTGGCTAAGAATTGGGGATTCATTTTTGATAGTGAATTTCATTTTGCCGCTCCATATATTGCTAGATGTGCAAATAAATAAGCAACTGTATGTCTATACATTTAGGGGTCGGTAATCCTGAAAAACTGAAAAAAGAGTACACTAGATTTTAAAAATTCTCCTAATGAAAAAACAGCCTAGTGTTGCTAACTCTTTTTCAATGAAAGCAGCTAGCAGCACTAGCTCCAAAGGTTGCTAAATCTAGAGAGAAAATCGCCAAGTTGGCAACACTGACAGTCCGTCGCTTCAGGCCTCCCTCCAAAGCCACTCCCCCAAAATGATCATGATGGACATAAACATATCATAAAGAATGTATAAGAGGTGGAGGACACAAAACACAGGGTTTTCACCCAGGAGGCCGGAGTTTGCATCTCGTGTGAATCCAACAATGTGTAGTTGTCTTTGTGTTTTAGTTATTTCAACCCAAAAACACAGTGTCTTTCCCTAAACTTTATTAAGTGTTATTTTTTGCCTAAACCTAAAGAAGTTGTAGTTTTTTGCCTAACCTAAAGAAGTTGTAGTTTTATTGCCTAACCTAAAGAAGTTGTAGTTTTTTGCCTAACCTAAAGAAGTTGTAGTTTTATTGCCTAAACCTAAAGAAGTTGTAGTTTTATTGCCTAAACCTAAAGAAGTTGTAGTTTTTTGCCTAACCTAAAGAAGTTGTAGTTTTTTGCCTAAACCTAAAGAAGTTGTAGTTTTATTGCCTAAACCTAAAGAAGTTGTAGTTTTTTGCCTAACCTAAAGAAGTTGTAGTTTTTTGCCTAAACCTAAAGAAGTTGTAGTTTTGTTGCCTAAAACTAAAGAAGTTGTGGTTTTATTGCCTAAACCTAAAGAAGTTGTAGTTTCATTGCCTAAACCTAAAGAAGTTGTAGTTTGTGTTGCCTAAACCTAAAGAAGTTGTAGTTTCATTGCCTAAACCTAAATAAGTTGTAGTTTTTGTTGCCTAAACCTAAAGAAGTTGTAGTTTCATTGCCTAAACCTAAATAAGTTGTAGTTTTTTGCCTAAACCTAAAGAAGTTGTAGTTTTTGTTGCCTAAACCTAAATAAGTTGTAGTTTCATTGCCTAAACCTAAAGAAGTTGTAGTTTTATTGCCTAAACCTAAAGAAGTTGTAGTTTCATTGCCTAAACCTAAATAAGTTGTAGTTTTATTGCCTAAACCTAAAGAAGTTGTAGTTGTATTGCCTAAAACTAAAGAAGTTGTGGTTTTATTGCCTAAACCTAAAGAAGTTGTAGTTTTATTGCCTAAACCTAAAGAAGTTGTAGTTTCATTGCCTAAACCTAAATAAGTTGTAGTTGTATTGCCTAAACCTAAAGAAGTTGTTGTTTTATTTCCTAAACCTAAAGAAGTTGTAGTTTTATTGCCTAAACCTAAATAAGTTGTAGTTTTATTGCCTAAACCTAAAGAAGTTGTAGTTTTATTTCCTAACCCTAAAGAAAACTTTTTGTTTGTGTTCAAAACATGACGTTTCATTCAGTTTTACAACATGTTAGAACGTGCTGCTTTTAAGTTTCAATTTCACTTTTACAGCGTAGTAGGTCCTGAATGGCCCACATCTATTATGCTTATAGTGACATTTAATGGCCTGACAACAGTCAACAATGTGGCACTCCCATTGCAAAAAATTTAAAAAAGAAAACAACCTGAACACAGAGGTTGTGGCAGTTGCTTGTCATCCCCTGCGACAACCCAACTCTTGAGTCCTCATAGAAACTTCTCACATTAGTAGCTAGAAGTAGTGCCGGCATTTTTATGGGTGCTCGTACAAGGTATCACAATGTCCACTAAGATCAATAAACATGCTGAGCTATATGTGCAGACAGTAAAAAAAGGGTCAGCCAGATTTACAGCTTGTAATCAGATGCAGATGGGTCCCCAGTCCCTCGGTGAGGACAGCTTATATCATGGAAAGTATTGATGTATTTTTTTCTGTGCCATCCACTTTCGGAGAAATGATGCTGTTGCCGTGTGGTAGCCCCCTCCGTGGTTATGAGATGGTGTATTCAGCTGGCCTGGCCCTGTAGATACAGCGGATCAGGGGAAGTGTTATCCTTTAAGCCAGGTGCCGCTGTTCAACACAGCCGCTTCCTGCTGACTGAAACACTTCCCCGCACGCTTCTGTCTGCTTGTCTGACTGTGCTCTCGCCGGCTCAATGTGTGTGTGTGAAGAGGTTACTCAGGCCTTCTGTCTGAGCTGTGAGTGTGTGCAGCACGAATGTGGTGAGAGTGTTTGATCAGACTTTCTGGAAGCCTCTTGAAATAATGCTGGTGTTGCATGCGTTTCTGTTGTTACAAGCCCCTCGCTTGCACTCAGAACTAATAAAGATTGATCAGTCTTCCGTTCAAGATCAATGGCAACGCTATTTTGGTTATGCTAGGATGCATTGTGATCAATGACAAAGCTATTTTTTGTGTTCGAGGGCAGGGCCCGGTTTACTTCAGGCAGAATGAGAAAGAAGAGCTTGGCTGATGGAGCGTTCAAGGCCACAGAAGCTGCAGCAGCTCCTCCCCTCTCTCCCCTGAATAGTCTCCTATTCTGCAAGTGTTGGTAGTGAATTAATTTTGAGAGATTTCGCATGCTCTATGTCACATTAACAGCAGGGACAATTACATCACTGTCAGATTACAACGTGCCACCCACTGTTCTGCCAGTTTATAAAAAAACACTTCCAGGAAACCCTAGCTTACGCTCTCCCTCTCTTTATCTACTCTTTCTTCCACCTCTCCCTTCCCCTGACCGTCCTCTTGCAGATGCTTTTCTCCTGCATTGACTCGGAGCTAGAGGAGGTAAGAGGGGGGAGGGGGTCATTGTCCATTTTTCTCCAGCATCATGTTCAGCAGGAGACAGCCAACTGGAGCGTAAAACAAGCCTGTAGTCCGCAGGTAGCCACCGGCTGAGCTCACCTGCCGCTAAATTCGCTCTGACAGGTGAGATCACAGCCTCGTGGCGGGGCACGGCACCCGACAGAGAGGCGAGAGGCATGGGGGTGTAGCGGCTCGGCCTCGCAGGACCTACCTCTGCACCGTAGCTCGATGGAACAAGGTGGTTAATAGTGAAACATCTCGTGGGTTTTATAATCTGTCGGATAGAAATGATAAGACGTGACCACTAAAGTAGTTCAGCTGGGCCGGCTGCGGGGAGGCCACGTAGTCACTGGAGCCACTTTTAAAAAGGAGTTCATTTTGTTTTAATAAAGATAATGACTTTCATTAAAGGCATACCCTCATAACACAAGAATGAACCATACCATAAAAGAAGTGGGAGTCGTTTAATGAGTTTGAACCATCCTGGGTGGGACAGTATGTCATATAGAGCGGGCTGTTCTCGTTCATAGCTATATTTGTGAAAAGTAATGCACTGTAATTTGTATATAGCCCACAAAATCAATGCATATTTAATAGGGCTGTCAATCGATTAACATATTTATTCAGGATTAATGACATGATTATCTATTAATCACGACTAATTGCACATTTTTATCTGTTCAAAATGTACCTTAAAAGGAGATTTGTCAAGTATTTAATACTCTTATCAACATAGGAGTGGGCAAATATGCTGCTTTATACAAATGTATGTATATATTTATTATTGGAAATCAATTAACAACATAAAACAATGACAAATATTGTCCAGAAACCCTCACAGGTACTGCATTTAGCATAAAAAATATGCTCAAATCATAACATGGCAAACTGCAGCCCAACAGGCAACAACAGCTGTCAGTGTGTCAGTGTGCTGACTTCACTATAACTTGCCCCAAACTGCATGTGATTATCATAAAGTGGGCATGTCTGTAAAGGGGAGACTCGTGGGTACCCAGAGAACTCATTTTCATTCATGTATCTGGAGGTCAGAGGTCAAGGGACCCCTTTGAAAATGGCCATGACATGTTTGGTACCAATGGATTCTTTAGGTTTTCTTGTTTCATATGATTTCTTCACTCTAGCTTTAAAACTGAGCCCGCTACAACATATGAAAGATCGATTGCGTTGAAGAAATTAGTGGCGTTAAAACTAATTTGTGTTAGCGCGCTAATAAGATAAGATATTCCTTTATTAGTCCCACAGTGGGGGAATTTGCAGTGTACAGCAGCAAAGGGGATAGTGCAAAAAACAAGATGCATCAGCTGACACAGTAAAAAAAAGAGCTAAACAAAGTGTAACAAAATATGAACCATTTAAATAGAAGGAAGTAATGACAGCCCTATATAATACACATTAAAAGTATAAAACTAGTCTACTTGTTTTATCCACAAATCAATATTGTTGTTTTAACTGATGTTCCTCTGCGTGCAGTAAATTAAATGCAAGACATCTCACATGAGGTACAAGCTGCTTTTTGAGTTGTAAATATGATTTTGTCAGTTTAATTTGTACAGAAGGGGTCTTTAATCTTTCATGACCCAGGGGAAGCTGAAGCCCTTCTGGTCCTAACAAGCTAGAAATTAAAGGTACACTCAAAGTAGACTGGGTTTTTAGGGTCATATCGAGCTAACATGTGTTTGCCAGCAGGAGCCCTGCAGTACAGTGACCGAGTTTCAACTCACAGCATCTCCCATGTTAGTTGAAACCTCCTTCTGCTCTTTCCCCGGTGATAGCTGAGTGTTTTTCTGTTTTTATGGGATAGATGACTGAAATGAAACACTTGAAAATGGCTTTCCTTTAAACTTTGCAGTGGGAAACACAATAGCGGTGTGTGTTTGTTTGTCACGTTTTCCATCGGCAGAGTGTTTTTATTTGTTTCACTCAGGTGCAAAACACACCATAGGGAAACCACACCCCTACATGCACATACACACACACACACACACACACACAAACCTCCCTACTCCAACTTCTCCCAGCTCCACCGCTGCAACTCAGCAAATGTGGCGGGCAGGGTTTAATTTTCTGGCCCCCCGCTTCAGCCCCAGCCTCATGCATTTTTCATCACCGCCATCCTGTTCCCACCCAGCCACTGCCGCTGCACAATGGTATTGATTGGCGATTAAGCCATCAAACTGTTATAAAGAGGTTAATATTTTAAAGCTGTTACACTTTTCCAACCTCCTTACATTAATGTCTACCCTCTCGTACAGTTTCAGGGGGTTTTTAAGAGTTTCCGCTCTTATGCCAGGTCAGGTTATGAATGTTTGATGTAATGCAGACGGCTGTGTTTCCCCCCCGTTCCTATACAATGCTTACTCCAGCTCTGAGGTGGCGTGTTCGATCAGCTGACTGTGCCAAAGGTCGAGAGGGAACAGTGTCAGTCAGCAGAGAGACTGGGTAGGGTCACACTCTGCTAACCCCACATGTGGGATATGTCTAGTTGTTGACCAATTTGCTTATGGTAATTCTAATAGATCTCTGGAGGCCGCCTGGCAATATTGAGGGTTCAGCGTTAATTGTGACCACTGGGCAAAGAATCTGCAGTCTCATCCTATTCTAGCAACTGATGAGCATCTTGAGTTATTTTTAGGTGTTAATCCAGAGGAGCTAGAGACTCTTCTCCCTCTCCGTAATGTAATGCATGTAAATATACTTAAAACCTCTGGTATAACAGCCATGAGAATTTCACTTTTTAGCTCTCAAGTTTCAGACGGGCAAGACATTTTTAAAAGTTACTGTGTTTGAATGCTGAAAATCAGTTCTGTAAATGTGTGAAAGGTGACCACACTAGGGCTGCCATCTCTTAGTACATTAGTCGACTAATCGATAAGTACTTTTTTTTGCTTTTTTCAAGCTGATTGACTTATTTCCAAGAAACTTATGAGCACATCTCTGGTGAACACAAGGTGATTTTGTGTGATTCTTTGTGGAGAAACTCAGTTATACAGATCTGTCGATTAAATCAACTAATCCATTAGTCGACTAAGGGTGCTTTCACAAGCCATAGTACATTCGGCTAGTCCGAATCAGAGTCAAATTGAAACTATTTAGTCTGGTTTGTTTTCTCAGTGCACAAATTAAAGCAGACAAAATAATAAAAAGAATTTCCTGAGGGGCGTGTACGAAGGAGCAAATTTATCTTTTTCGTCTAGCTGCCACTTCTATGCAGGGAATCGCAAACTTTGATATATCGCTAAGTGTTTTCACTATGACTCAGCGCTGATCTACTCTGCGCACAAATCCCTTCTCCTCCAGTTTAACTGGAACGACTTCATAAAGTCACTGTTTTCGTGGACTTTATTTAGCATATTCTCTATGTTCTCTTCGGCCCAGATGTCACAAACATCAGACTTGTGTCGAGCTGCAACTAACGATTCTTGTCATTGTCGATTCATCTGTTGATTATTTTCTTGATTGATCGATTAGCTGTTTGGTCTATAAAATGTCAGAAATGTCTTGTTTTGGCCACAACTCAAAGATATTCAGTTTACTGTCATAGAGGAGTAAAGAAACCAGAATATATTCACATTTAAGAAGCTGGAATCAGAGAATTTAGACTTTTTTTCAGATTAATTGATTATCTAAATAGTTTAATTTAATTGTTGACAACTAATCGATTCATTGTTGCAGCTCTAGACTTCTGCAGAAGTCCAGGTCAGTCCTCTCCCACTCATGTTAACCTGTCATTCACCTTTGTCAAAAATGAATGATGATGAGTGTTGGAGTTTTGGTCCGGCTGCTCTTGATGGATGAAGTTGGTGGCAGACTTGCGTATTCTGGATGTTGAATTTTAAAATGGGAGCAGAGGATTATGGTGTTTCCATCTTTAGTACTGACTTATTTATCGCACAGCTTACAGATCACGTCGTTCATGTTCTCTGGCTCTCCTTTTTTCGTTTGGTTTTAAACCAAAGAATCACCAAATTGGCACATTTGCATTTTCTTTTTGCTAACGAGAGCGGACATCTTTCCTGCTATAGTTAGGGCTTATGCATAATTGAACATCGTTCTGTTATCGTGGACACGTGAGAACCGTTATGTATTCAACCAATATTGTGTTGAATGATAATCTCATCATCATCCTAGTGGAAACATGCAGAACCACCAGCACAGCACGGTGAAACAGGGGGGTCTTGAGGGGTGACGTGAACAATGACGAGGGTTGAGAGAGGTGAGAATGGACATGGGATGGATTTATTTTGTGAGTGTGATGGAAGGACAGAGATGGTAGAGAAACAGCAAGTGTCATGGGTGTTAGTCCAGCAGGATTCACACCTGCAGGTCTCAGGACTAGAGGGTAAGAATGTCAGGAAGACAGGGAGAGGGCTGCAGGATGTAGGTGGAGAAAAGCAACCCGCTATTAGCCTCGGAGTACATGCTTTCACTTTAACTTCAAGCCAAGGTCGTGCACGGAAAGGCACAGATTTCACCTGTTACGTGTCCCGAACTGACACAACCACTCACCGTCCACGAGCTCAAACCCAGTCAGTTGATATGCTATATTTCTCTGCACGTCAGTCATTCGCTCGCTCCGCCTGACAGCGCAGACAAGTGACTCCGATAATAAGAGTGGTGCTCTCCATTAGTGCCAGTCAGTTTACGCTGTTTTAAGTCCTTACGGCGCTCGCCTCCGGGGCAGAGCTGGATAACACGCTTGAGCAGTGTCCCAATCACTGTGATCACCTGTGACAAACCACACCGAGGCCCAATCAATACACTGCTCTCCCGAGGGCCGAGGAATTAATGTAACTCTGCAGGCCTGTGCGTGTGTGTGCGTGTGTTTGTGTGTGTTTGTGTGTGTGTTTATTGCAGCAGCTCCTGCAGAACGTTTTGAAACGGACAATATTAGAAAATCTGGCTGCCTGTATGCGATTGGTAGGAAAAAAAGATTGCCCCTTACCTGGTAGGGCTGCGATGATTCACCTACCTGATTCGATACTATCCCGATACTTGGGTGCCGATTTGATATGTTTTGCAATTTTTAAGTATTGCGATTCGATATTGCGATTTATTGCAATTTCTTGTTAACTTTTTTAACACTAGACCATGGGGAAAAGTTGAATCAAACACTTCTAGGGACTTTTAGTTAGGAAAATATCAAAATTAATCCAGTAAAAATGTTTGATTTTCAGCATTTATGTAGTCAGAGATATCCTGAAGTCAAATATATTAGTCATTGTCAGGAATTATTTATAATTTCTTTTTCCAGCAACCCAAAAATCAAAGAATAAAAACATTACCCTCACAAATTAGTGGTATTTTCTTTTTAATTTATAAGTTACATTTAATGTTTTATACTTCTGGTGAATATAATCCGATCAATCTTATTTCCATATATGTATGTTGTTTATACAGTTCCCTTTGTTAACACCTTATTTTGAAAACCAGACGTAGCAACATGTGTATACTTCCACTAGCTCTCCCGTCTGCTCCGTTCTCTTTATACCTCCATGGTCAGCTCCATCGGGGCCGTTTGAATGCGTTTAACACAAATGTTAGTATATGGGTGCTCTACAGTTGTAGCGCCGGCCCTGTTTGACCACGGAGATGAGAGTGACAGCCGGCTCGAATGCACGGTACCGCGATACGATAACGTTTCCTGTCCGTTACAGAGTTAGCATGCAGCTTTGGCCATGATCTCTAGCTCTGCTTTTCCTGTAATGTGTGAAACCCAAAGTGTTTCCATACTTTACTGTATGTGTAGTGTTTACCCCTTTGGATTTAACATGTGAGGGTGCAGGTCGTATCCACGCAGACCCTCTGCCTTTTTCTACTTTCTATTACCTGAAAAACTAATCAGAGAGGAAGAAAGAAAAATTAATGAATGAACAGGAAGTTAAAAAAGCAAGAAATTAGAAGAGTAGAGAAAGTTACGGAGGCACAAATGCAGGCAGTGTGTGGGAGATTGGTTCCAGGCAGGGGGGAAGCGAAGAGCTCAGTCGGTGACTCCTAAGGGAGAGTGTTCACAGCTATATTAATATAACACAGAGGGGGTAGTTAGAGAAGCTTTGTTTGTCTTGGGCTAAATTAACACCCCCTTACCATCATAATAGTCATGTCATTATAGGAGGAGGGTAGAAGAGCCTGAAGAGTGTTTATGTCAATGTTTTCCTCCCACTTAATGAGCCGGGTTTACTCCCTGCAAATAAATGAGCAGATGAGACTATGGAGTCGTTAGTGAGGTACACAGTTTGAGGTTTCTTTCGCTCTGTCAATCCTTTGGTATAAGTTACAGCCACAAATAAACACACACATGTACCAGATGTCCAGCTGTTCGGTGTCTTCATTAATCTGTTGTGAGCTGTGTTTTTTCTCTCGCTTGTCCTCGGCATTTTGTTGCCGGTCTTTGTTCCCGTCTTTCTCTCCGTCTCCTCTTCCTCCACCTCCCTCCCGGCTCATGTTGAACCTCCTGCTGCGGTTGCCTCCAAACACCATCCACCCACCGCCACTACCACCCCCCCACCCCCCCATGCCTGCAAGAGTTCGTCCCTCATTATCGGTCCTTACTGCACCCCAACCAACCTACCCACCCAGCATGGTATCATAGCTTCAGTACAGTATTGTCTCATTATCTCGGCAGACACCAGAGAGGAAGGGCATTACGAGACTTCAGACACTCCCCCTCCGTTAGAGGGCTGGGGGCTACTGGCAGAGCTGACAGGTGATTAAGACGGGCCAAAGGTTTCATGTGGACATATCAATACAGACAAACGAGACGCTGAACGCTCGCTACGTTTTTGTTCATGCATCCTTGTTCATACGTTTTTCACAAGCAGCCATCATCTGCAACCTAGTATAAGCGTAAAATGAACAAACCAAAATTGCTTCAAACCAAAATTTCTGAGAAAAGAAATACTCACTGGAGAAGCTAAATACATATTTGGGTTTGCTCGAGTCAAGTGAAATTAGGTCACATTGTCTGAAAGTCCTTTTAAAAAGACACAAAGGACACAAACGAAGACATGAAAACAAGAGAGTAGAAACGTATCCTCATGCAACGGCTCATATAATTGCATCTTATATGAAAAGGTTGGGTGGGCCTCTCTAACAGTGAGACGTGATAGGCATCGTTTTTTGGGGAAGCTGCTTTCGGTGTTTGTGCTGCAAAAACTTAGAACAATTTACAAAACACATTCAAACTTAACACAATTGTACCTCTAGGTGATTTAAATCCATGATTACAAACTACTCCGCACTTGAATGTAACTGTTTTTAACCGTGTATTTATTTATTTTGTTTTATTGTACCCTCGACATCATTGAAAATGAGGGCATGCCCTCAATGACTCCTCGAGATTTAAATAAAGGTTGAATGAATGTATGATATCTTACAAAAAGTTACTCCTCCCACACGTGTCAATACCCGCTCCAGTCTTTGCAAAGTAAACTTCCATCTTCACGGGAAACAACTTGGTTAGGTTTAGGCAACAAATAACTTAAGACGTGGCGTAACTTAAGTATGGAAGTTATGTGACAAATAAATGAGCGTTGACTTCTGGTTTCACACAGGACACAAACAGCGGTCTCCTTGGCAAAAGTCAGGTGACTTTTGACCCACCCATCCACTCCGACCTCCTCTCTACGCTGTGTTTGTGTTGCTCTTTATATTTCCTGGTTCACAATTACGTGGACTAAATACAAATTGATTTGAGAACTGCAATATATTACTGCTGTATTTGGCAATTTGCACTTTGTTTCAAAGCTCCAGCCTCCACAGAAATCCCATGTGCTTCAAAATGATATTCATAACCAACCAACACTGACTTCACTTCCATCAGACCTGTGTTGTTAAAAGAAGCCGTGGGATTTTCAGCTGACCAAATTCCTAAAACTGACGTCATCTTGGCTTTTGCTCGCATCGATTGACACCTGTGACACTGAATGAACTCATCAGGTTCATTTCACATTAACAGATGGTGCCGAGGTGACACCGAGAAACAGTGAGGTAACAGTGAGGTGTGCTGGACGAAAATCTGAAATTAAGTCATCCGTATTATGTAATTAGATTTTTTGTAATAACCTGTGCCATGAAAAGTGGTTTGTCTGTCCCAGATTATGTTGTTTAAATTCAGTCTTCAGCCTCTCCTGTTCAAACTCTTCCAAAGATGCTGCGAGACCAAATTATCCAAAGAAAAACTGCGTGGAAGCAGGTTTGTCATAAATAAATCATCTTCTTGATGTATGGGTTTAAAATGCACTTGGCTCTCCATCTCCTCCTTGAGTCATCTCTCCAAATTCCTTCTGTCTTCCCAGAGCTCCAAAAAGCAACACGTAACGGCCGTGTAACTGTCGTGGGCCTGTTTTCTTGGTTTCGGGATGGGGGTGGCGTGGCGGAGGAGCGGGGCTGGCGAGGACACAGCGCTGAGAAGGAGGAGGAAGGAGGGGGGTTGTCTGTCCTAGGAGACAGATGGCGCGGGGGGCTGGTCCATGATGGGCTGGTGCTGGACGGGCTCCATGTGCTGTAGTGGGTAACTGGGGCCCAGGGTGGAACGTAGGCGGCACTCTGATCCTAAGCGCCACAGTAGTCCTCAGGCACAGGAGTCCACTTCCCCCGCCCATCTGTTCCTTCCATCGCAGCTATGGCAAACGTTCCTGTACACACAAAAATATACACAGGCGAACATACACGCGCGTTCGCATACACACACATACGTCAGCGACTGCCCCCCACTGCTAATGTGCAGTTTTTGGGTTCAGTTGCAGTGCACCGCCAGCTCTTCCCCCAACATTCCTCCTCCCCATCTTACTAAATTAGCCTCCCAAGTTTGACTGGATCCCTCGCAGCCTCCGCTCCCATTTCCAGTCACACCGAATCTGTTGCTGAAAGCTCGACCGTTTGTGTAATCCTACATAATATTAGACTACTCCCACACATACTTGTCGATGGCCGCAACCTTTGCTAAGAAGTAATCCTGGCGCCAGGGATTTAATTGCTCCGCCGTCACCTGTGGGCGGGGGGAGAGCAGGTAGATCCACAGACTGGGAGACAGAAGGGGGGACAAAAGGAAAAAAATTGGCGAGGTTGTAAACAGCAGAAAAACATGTCGCCATAAGGTCTCTAATGTATGCCGCAGGATGATGCGTTCCTGTGACTGATGCATGTCTCCGGAGAATTTTTTTTTTTTTCTCAAATCATAAATGTTTTCACAATCAGGCTGGTACTAAACGTGCTAACACACGTGCAGCAGCCGGAGCGATAAAGACTTGAATGGGAAGGTGACGGTCAAACGGCTGTTGGTGAGTCAAGGTCACATGGAGTGCAGAGTACAAGATGTTTTCTTTTTGCCACCTGGAATGTGCTTGTGATCACCAAATGTTACACCATGCTTTTTTTTAAAAAAAAACATTTTATCTGCACTCTGAGATGAAAAATGCAAAGTGATAGTAGATGCAAGTGGTGAGTAACTGGTTAATTGCCTTCCTCTGGTTCTTCCTATTCCAGATTGTGTTGTTTGAACAGCAGGGAAACAGCCCCGAGCAGGTTGTCGCACTATTACAGGTTCAACAAAAGCACTCGGTCACTTCCGATCATGTTCATTAACACAGTCCGGGCAACGTGGAGTCCATGTGTCTCAAACTGGGCTGTTTTTCACTGCTAATGCAACTACAAATATTGCAAGGTCCATATTTGAGTTCTCATACAGGAGGCAGGCCAGGAAGATTAAGCTATTTCTTTTGAAAGTATTATATTCTACACTTTAAGCAGACCAGATTGCATGACATCATGCACTTATTCTTTATAAATATTAAAATTATTTAAAATAAATAAACAGTTAGTAACACATTTTAAGCCAATTCAAAGTAACCTTTCATTTGCGTCCATGTAAGTACAATCTTACATGTGAGCCATGGCATTTAGAAAGGAGATACATAAAGAAATTCCCCCAATTTTTATTTTTCGAGCAAGTGCACATCCTAAATACAAGTGTGATGCCTTTGAACACATATTTTTTGTAGTGTAAACGCTAATGGTAAATGGACTTGCATATATTATTTATTACTATTTATATAGCGCTTTTCTAGTATCCCGATCACTCAAAGCGCTTTACACTACATGTCAGCATTCACACACACATTCATACACTGATGGCAGAGGCTGCTATGGTGCCAATTTTGCTCATCCGTATATAATCTAAATACTCAATCACACACACCGATGGCTATGCCTTCGGGAGCAATTTGGGGTTAAGTGTCTTGCTCAAGAGACATTGGTCAAGGTCGACACACATTGACATGTGACCTGGAGCAGCCGGGGATCGAACCACCAACCTTCCAATTGGTGGACAACCTGCTCTACCCTCTGAGCCACAGCCGCCCCTAATCCCCGACAAGGATGTAACAGTAAAAAACATCATCAAAGCCGCAGTTCTCCTTTTTTTTCTTTCTTTTTCTTCAGTTGGTTCTCAAAAAAATTGAGATATATGACAAGTCTGTCAAACATCTTGGGCGATTTGGTTTGCCTAGAACACCCCAAGGAATAGACCCAGTCTGTATTGTTTTTATTCCTTCTTCTTTTAATTTCCGGCAGACTAGGCACATGAACTCTCGCCGGTTAAAAACAATGCGTTTGGTCTTTGCAAACGGAAATGATGTACGTGTTTGTTTGCATACAGAGCAGGAAAGTGAGATCCCATCACAAGTGATCACTTGAGACGCATTCTAATGCCAGGGGTGTGAAAAGTGAAGCCAATGTGTGCCAGCAAAGAAGTCTGATTGTAGAAGTCTATGAGAATATTAACCTACTTCTCACTTGATTTATTACCTCAGTAAACATTGTAAACATGAGTTTATGGTCTCAATTGCTAGTTTCGAGTCTTCTTCAATACAGCATGATGTTCATTTAGTAAATTATGGTCCCATTTAGAGTCAAATAGACCATAAAGCAGGGGATGCTTTAGGGCGTGGCTACCTTGTGATTGATAGGTCGCTACCTGCTACAGGTCGTTGTCCGGTCTGGGAGTTATCCGTGTTTTCGTCTTACAACTTTAACCCTTTCACAGTGTGTTTTCAGCTCATGAAAGTTAATCATAACATTTTGATCGCCTTAAAAATGTCTTATTCAGGGTTTGGTTTACTTAGCTCCATCCTGTTGTGTCACTTCTGGTTGCAAAGAATCAAGATGGCAGCGGCCAAAACGCCGAACTCAAGACTTCAAAACGGCAGTCCACAAACCAATGGGTGACGTCACGGTGACTACGTCCACTTCTTATATACAGTCTATGGTGTGATTTGACGTACTTAAAGCTGTCCACTTGTGATCAGGTCACCGAAGACGCATGTTAATCTAATGCCAGGTGTAAACGGGGCCTGTGACATTCCACTGAGCGCCGGGCTTGACATGCTTTTAGTGAGAAGCCCTTAGCCAGCTGTCTGAATGCCAGTTAGGGAAACATTAGACTTTAAATATTAATGCCGTAATATGGCATTGTTGGAATGCTTACTGAGCTGTGGGCTCCAGGCCTGCTGGGTTATTTGTCACACTCTAGAAAGCTCACAGCGGCCAGAAAACAAACCTCCGTGAAAGGGCGAGAGCTCAGAGCGTATAGCCTCTACAGCCGATAAGGATGCACCACCTTTTATAACTAGAACATGTTGCTGTTGAATCTTTTAGAATCATTTCTATCGCCCATAATAAGTCTTTAATGTCCCCTTTCTTCTACATGCAACATGCTCCTGGACTTACAGCACATTAGTTGTCATTTGTACGAGCTAAATTCAACCAAAACCCAAATGAAATGCGGCTATTTGCTCCGAATCCAATTGAGATTTGTACAATCAAAAAGAAAAAAACAGGTGCGAAATGCATTAAGCTCAATAGTCAAAGCAGCCCTCCCCTCCGCTTTCTCTCTCTGTGTGAATCTTCCAGCAACAGATGGCTGATGGAGAAATCAGCAACACATTTATTTTCTCTGTCCTTTATTTTAACAAAACTGTGTCATAATTGGACGTCTACCCGAACACACATATTTTAGTATATATTGATTCTGTTCCAGCCGAGATATTTTCATCTTACATCATCCACTGAACTGAATATACGTGCCTTTGGGAATAAGTCGCTTTTCACCAACAACAGTTTTTTAAGATTTTTCGTGTAACCCCAAAAATATGCAAACGTGCATAAATGCTATGCATAATCACCACGCACACACACAGTCTCAGCGCTGTGTGCTTTTACTGCTTGTAATGTATTAAGTTAACCTTGGAGACACCCTATGGTGCTTTAGCTAGAGCTGGCAATGATGCCTTAAACTCTGCAGGGAATGAGAAGATGAGAAGACGGAAGGAAAAACGAGAACAACGAGAGTTTAACTTCGGAGAAAGAGGCCTATTTGGCATATATGTGTGCAGGTTTCATGAAGACTTCCTGTGAAGAAATGCAAATATAAAATTGGTGGTGGCGCGGTCTCACAGCCCGAGAGAGAGAGTCTGTGTGGGTAGAGTGTAAGGGTCGAGGACACGGAGGGGGGGCAAGGGTGGGTTAGGGGGCGCATGCGGTGAGAGGGGGTCAATGATGTGAATCCCATCGATCGCAGGCTTCCTGACAAGTGTTCAGTGATTTCCTGTCCCTGGCAGAAATATTGTGCTTGTTAATCCATTTGAGTCAGGGCAGCAAAGGGGGCTCAGTGAAAGAGGCAGAGTCTGTGTGTTTGCCTGAGTGTGTGTGTGTGTGTGTGTGTGTGTGTGCTGCTTGGAAATGGTTGAGGGGTTGGGGAGGGAGGGGGGGGGGGTCAACGCAAACAGGATGCTAATGAGGCTGCGCTAATCAATGTGTGCTTAATCAGCTATTCAGCTCTGAGTGGCCACGGGAAGGATAGAGGAGGGGAGCGCGGGGAGCAGTGAGAGAGCGTTGGGAGGAGTTCATGAGAAAGTGCAGGCCCAACCTCTGATTCACTCCCTTTGTTGAGAACATTGGTTCTCAGGAGCTCCTCGGTGAATGCAGATTTACTTTATCGTCAGACAGCGGAGCCGCCAAGCGTGTTTTCGGGGTTTCTGCTGCTTCACTCCTCTGGAAAATAACTTAACGACATGCGGTGTAAAAGATGGTGACGTCGTGATTTTGTGATTGTTAAATGCACATGTAGAATATTATCTAATGTATCTTTTACAGACAATGAGATGGTGCACATTTTAGCTGGAATTTTCACAAATGTTTCCTTTAAAATGACACCCTAACACCATGGGTTTCTCGTCCGGATGATAAATAATTCTAATTAATTGTCTTCAGATCGTGTCTTGCAGGGACCTGACTAAGAGATGGTCTTCATCCTTACTTAAGATGATCCGCTATACAAACCAATTCCCATTATAATGAGGTCAATTCTTCTTTCAGCCAAACTCCTATATATTCATCACTTCATTTATCATTCACTAAGCCCCCCTAAAGCTTTCCGTTCCCTCGTGGCACATACAGTATGCAGTTTACAATGATGCTGTTGTAGATTCACCACCAACATTTCTGAACCAATCCGTCCTCCATTTTAGCACGAGGTAGAGAAAAGCAAATTTCTTATTTCTACCCGGCAAAATTTAGATTTTTACATTACATTTTGATATGACAACTGTTGCTGGCAGATTTTATTTGCTGAATGCCATTTTTTTTTAGTTTAACAAGAGAAAAGGTTCTTAATATGAGGACTAAGCAACGTGTTAGCGAACGTAATGTTATAGAGGGGCAAAGTCCCTCCCCTTCCGGTGTCTCCCACCTTTTTTTGGAAAAAAACGTACCCCTAACCCAGGAAGAGAAAGAACGAGCGAGATCCGTTGCCGGTGTGAGTTCATCCCAGTAGGAAACACACAGACATCGTAGCTTCAGAGAGAGAGACGTCACTTACAAGACTTCTGGGTGTGTAGTCTTTCTAATTACGTATTTTCAGTCTTATACAACAAACTGAGACTTTCTTGACTTGCAAATTTATGTTTTAAATTGACAAACATCATGTGTGTGTGATTCATGGAGCAATTCAAACGGGATCAAAAAAAAAATTGTCTCTCGCCGTTCACTACCGTACGTATTTTTTCCAAAATAAGGTCCCATGGTGGTCCGTCGGAAAGGATAGGACTTTATCTCTATATGGGGATTGCTGGAGTGTAAACTTCCGGGAATCCAATTAAAAGCAAGACAGCGATGCTAACATTAGCTTAAAGTACACTCTCATAGCCTCCAGGACTGGCTTCTACATAGTGGGGAATACTGTATAACAGTGTGAGTAATGAATGGGGCGTATAACCTGTAACCCCACAAACTAATGCGGTACTCTAGTAAGCTTAAAGTACGTTAGAGCAAATAAACACACTGCTTAATCTGTTCCTCACGCTTTTGCTTTGGAAAGGCTTACACCACCCTCCAAGCTATTTAAATGTCGTTCTTAATACAGCCCATGCACAACGCTTCTGCATGTAGAGAAATCTACCGTGTCTAGTTGCGGTTGCTAAATTAGGATTGGACAATCACTGTAGGGGTTATGTGAGCACGATTGTTTTGTGCTATTAAGCACTTATTCAATAAAACATTTGTTTTGATGATCATTTGTTCATTTTAAAAGGTACTACTGCTTGTCAACCACTTGTTCTTTTCATTCCCGCAAACACATCACACGTCTTTCATAAAGAATCAGTGATATAGTACATAATGCTCTTGTTCATAAACTTTCATTATTTAACCCGATCCCATGGGACATTTTCTCACCTCCTTTTTTTTTTTTTCTTTTTTCCAACGTGTTGGTTTCCAGAGTTATGCATTAATCCTGTTCTTTACCCACTCAGAAAAAGGCCACAACTCAATCAGTCTCCCGTCCTCGGGAACAGCGGCCTTTAAAAAATGACTCCATACTCTGAGTTGACAGCCCAAAGATGGGAAGAGAGGAATTAATCTCACAGAAAGACCCAGAATAAAAAAGGGAGGGGGGGTAAACTAAAACACAAGGTTGGGGAGGGTGCAGAAACAAGCTGTGCGTCTGGTGAATGTGGGGGCAGCCGCTCACAAATTGTACACAAATGCTGCAGCACAAGGTGTACGTGCACACACCCACACAGCCGGTATGTGTGAAGATGAGAGGTGGTGGTGGGGGGGGGAGCAGGGATCAATCCACATTACAGTCTAATCTGTATCGCCCTGGGCTGCCGCGGACGCAGGCTTTTGGGGGACTTTATGAAGTGTCAACAAGTTGTGATTTCAACTGGAGCTGAAAATAGGACCACTGCATTTGGTTGTTAATATTCTATAACAGGCCGAGTCAGTGCAGACACTGTTGTGTCTACATCCAAACAGAAGAAGTTAGAGCGTCTCTAACTGCTGTACTGTGACGTATCTCACAGTGAAACTGAATATTTGAGCGGTGTACAGCTACAAGATGGATTTAAATCAAATCATTTGCATTTGGGTTTAGCTGGATACGGAGCTACAGAGCAGAGGACTGTTGGCTCCACACACACACCTCCCTCACCTGTTGTTAGATCAGGAGGAGGACGAGGGAGAGATGAGAGGGAAACTGGCTGTGTGGTAATATTACTGCAGCGCAGGCAGCACATGCAGGTGAACGGCGCCCGGAGCCCCCCCTCACTCACCCGCCGACAAAACTGCACCAGGTTGTTTTGCGTTGTCATCGGTGGACGTTCACTGCTGCAGTGACATCAAGTCGGTTGAAAATAGGTAAAAGTTTCCCTTGAATGAATCAGATCTCAGCCACATTGTTTTGGAAATGAAAACAGCGTTTTTGCCTGCTGATATCCAAAATAGCGGTAGCGTTAGCGTCAGTAGGCAACAATCTTTTGGCATCATTGGGCAAAAATTCCATAACGTCCTTTCAGCATATTGTAATTAAAGTGTTCTGAGAGCAAACTAGACTCCTGCACCTCCTCATGGCTCTGTTTTCAGGCTTTAGAAAATATAGCCCGTGACGGGAGACTTTGACCAATCACAGGTCATTTAAGAGGGCGCTCGCATTTTAACAGATAATATATTGGAATATATATAAGGAGGGCAACTTACCTGGCAGGCTTCCTTATAGGCCAAGCGAAAGCAAAAAATGAAGCCAATGTGGAAGTGCCAAAAACTGCAGGTCGAATGTCTGGCTCCAAAAGTGAGTCAATTTATAGACCTCCATGTTAAAATGCCCAACTTTACAGCAGAAATAAACATGTTTACAGCTTGGTTACAGCCTTGGTCTCTATAGCTAATATCCCATTTCATGAGAACTGTACAGGCTGGGATTTTTATATAAATAACCTGTTTAAATTATATTAAGGCTTAAAGTTACGCATAATTAAGGGCGTGGCCGCTTTGAGTGACAGGTGGGAGCCATCACAGCCATTAGCATCTCTTCCTGTCTGTTTTCATATTGCTCTGGTAGCAACTTCGATAAAAGAACGTATATTCATTCAATCCACAAACAAGTGGCTCGCTAGTTGCCTAAAGTTTCACTTGATTGGATGACTTTTTGTAAAGGCCACCGAGTGCAGGATGAGTCATCAAACATTGGAAACCATTTACAGGAAGAGAAACGACAGGGATTTTGATCAGATTTAAAAAATACTCTGATTTTTGACACATATTTGGCATATAACAAGAGGTAAAATGAACACAGGGACACAGGATTAAATCTGGGAAAATGTGTTTTTCATTTCATGGGGATTTTTTAACAAAGACACACATTAGTTGGCTCGCTTCACTGGCCACCCAAATAGGATGTGACCTGAGGGCAGCGAACAGCTGTAGGGAGGGAAGATACGGTAAAGTAATGAGAAAGTAAGCCAAGAGAGAAGTGTTGATTCCTGGCGGAGGTCCATATCGACGCTCTCATGGAGTGTGTTAGAGCGTTTGCGTTGGTGTGCGAACTGTATCGGAGTTTGGAGGGAGAACAGAGACAGATAGGGAGGCAGATTGAGGAGAAATAAAACGGAGAGGCAGATAGATCGCGAAGGACCACGCCAGAATCTCAAGCCTCGGGAGGACGGCATCTCTCTGAGGCCGTCCATTGTGAATCACGATTGCCAGTAAATTCATCACATCACAGCACACAACACTCCTCATTCTGTTTCATTGCTCCTCTTGATCATTCCCACCATTCATCCTGCGAGACAGCAGCATGTACACGGTGATGCCCAATTGATTTACTGTTCTGAAAAATACACATTAACATGCCTAACAGTTGTCACATACCAACTCCGTGACTGTACTTTAAATGGCTCAAGCCTGATGTCGTGTCATGTGGCTTGCGTTGGAGAATATTTGATAAGGCTACATCATTACAGCCCCCCCCCCCCCTCCATCTATCTATCTATGTATCTATTCGGGTAAATGAGCAATGGCTCTCGTTTGAGCCGGAAAGCCGAGCTGTCATTAGTCTGTCTTCAAATACACCCACTGGCTCTAATGATGCAAAAACATGCCTGGCTATGCCTGAGCACGAGCCGTTTGAAGAGCATGAAAAAAAAATTAAATAAAAAGATTTGAAGAAAGATGGATGTAGCGGCGTGTATGTCTTCAGGTGGCGGTAGTATTTCACCATTGAGAGATGGGGAGGATGACGGGATCTGCTCGTGGCGTGGTGATATGTGCGCGTGTTTTATTTTCATTTTAAAGAGGAGCGGACTTTTAACATGCAACTCAGAGTCTGTCTGTCTGTCAACCGCTCTTTGATGTCCTGCTGCTTCTGTAGCCTTTGAGAGGACTCGGGTATCATTAAGCACTTCCAATGAGTCCCACGTAGAGAGATGACTGGATCCCGAAAGTTTTTCATCATCAATAAAAAGGAGTCTGCCTCTCCTTCAGCTGGGGACTTCAATCAACTTTAATTCATTTATTTGTCCATAAATAACCTGCCTGTGATTAGCCAAATTATATTCTTTTAGCATTGTTGGAAAACCAATCGCTGCCCTCTTGTTTTCTCAGTTTCAACGTCTTGCATGTAGTCTGTAATGATGTCCATCGTACTGTATGTTGAGTGATATATGCGTAGAGCTAATATATGCCTGTCACCAGTAAAGGAGAGCATCGCAGAGTGCACCGCATGCTGAATTTGAACGAGGGGGAAGCCATTAAATATTCTTTTTGATTGCATATCCAGCTGTATATTCTCACAGAGGGGTTTTGCTTTTAACTGAATGTGCTGTACACAAGCACTTTGCAGTTTAACAAATATTTTTCCCCTGGCAACGTCTCAGCCCACCGGTGGTTTAGTACTTAATCCTTCCCAACAAATTCAACTACTAGATTCACCCAGGGGTGGGCGGGGAGCTGCCATCTCTACAAAGGGAATTATTGACATTATTAAGCTGTTTACAGTAGAAAAAAGCATTTTGTATCTTAAACAAATGTATGGTTTCAATCCCAGTAAGCCCTCTGTAGGCTATAACTTAGCGCATAATGATGAAAGTGACCTTGCTCTGGAGAGTTGGGTGGGCAGGTTTTACAAATGTAGCTGGGAATACTTAAGGGAATACTAATGTTAGTTGAGGCAACATCTTAGGCCTGCTTATAGCACTTCTTACCCCAGGTCTCCCCCAGAATCAAGGGTCCTTTTGAAAAAGCCCGTCTTCTCATCTCTGGCTCTGTTCTGAAAGCTCATTAGGACCACAGATCAAAGAGTGGGGCAGCCGGCCTGTGAACTGGACACTGTGGGCTATTTCCATCTATTTATCACTCATACGGCCATTTTGGCTCTCACTGGAGGTGATCTGCATCCAGATCGCACCACAGCTTTCCTCTGTAATCGTGCCATTTTTGGTGACATCCATCAGCAGTCGTGCACTAAGAGTTTTCCGGTCTGAATGCCCGTTTCCAACAAATGCTGGCCTGCACATGAAAGGCTTATACACAAGTTCCAGTTACAACCTTGTCAGACTAAAATGTAGAGGCTGTGCTAATTTCATTATAAGTGTTATACATTTAAAGCAGCAGTAGGTAGGATTGGAGCAAATATGATTAAAGAAGTTATTTTTATAAAACTCAGTATATCCTGACAGTAGTGCATGAGACAGGTAATCTGAAAAAATCATGTGCCTCTGTGTCCTCCGGTGCTTCTAACGGCATCTGCAAGATTTCAAAGACCGGAGGAAAACATCCAATCAAAGCTGAGCTGGAGCCTGCCGTCTCTGAGCAGCTGTCAATCACTCTCGAACTCCCATCAAACGGTCAAACTAGGCAGCCCTGATCAACTATTAATCAATATTCTGTTACTGTAATGTCTATTTCTCTCCTCAGATGTTTTCAGGAACATCTTGTAGTGTACTGCTTAGCTGTAAAATTAGAAAGTTCCTATAGGAGTTGGTAATGAAAAACGGGACTCTCCCGGGAAAATCAGGAGGGTTGGCAAGTATGCATATTGACGCAATTGAGAATGCAGTTTAGTGATCAGTGGCATTCCCCTCTAATGCAGACCGTGTGGTTGTGTTTCCTGTCACCTGGAGCAGCTTTGTGGATGCTAGTTCCCTCGGCCTTGGACTAGATGCCCCGGTGGGTACTCAATCAGCTGGGGGATGCTGGACTAACAACACACTTCCTGTCTCAACCTTTTCCCTGCTTTTGTATTCTCAGACAAAACACATCTGCCGGCATACGTAAGCTTAAACACACATGTTCATTCACTTACACACAATGAATGACCTCAGACAGCCCAGAGCAGGTGATAAGCAACCGATCCGTCTGTCTGCTCTGATAGTGTTTAACGATGACATTACACAAGCAAAGTGAAGACAGGTGGATGTCATTCTCTTGGTGCAGCTCTGTTCTCCCTCAATGCACAGACTGGCGACGTGTTAATAACCTTTAAAACCTTTCTACTCCTCCTTGGGCGCATAGTGTCCATATCACACACACTGGACAAGAGTCGTAGACATGGATGCACAAAGCAGAAGTGTAAAGGGAGCTGGTCTATGATGGATGAGCCATAAGGGACATTGTGTGACAGACAGCGTCACACTGTAGTGACCTCTCGACACATATTATACATTATACATGACACACCTGCACTCCACATGCATATACAGCCTTTCCGCTCGTACTTGTCCCCTCATTCGTGTCATAAACATACGAGAACGGCGCAGTGACCCGTTCCCCCTGGAGCAAGCACTTTTGCTCTCACAAGCTGTCCAAACATTTCTGTCTTTGAAGGCCCGTCTCAGTCTTTTCTGCCTTCGCTTGGCACCTGGCTTCTTCTTTAAAAGCAACACTCCAACCACTGATTTATTCTTCAGAGAGACTGAGTGGGAGAGGAGAAGTATGTGTCTATCTGATTTCTGTCTGTGTGCATCAGCCGCTTGTGCGCTTTGCTGCAGGAGAGCGGGGTGTTTCATTGCAGGATTTGTTTTTTGCCAATTAAACAGACGCTAATATCCGTTACAGTGCCGTGAGCTGAGGGGCTCCGGGGTTATCCAGGTTGCTATCTTCGCAGTGCGCAGAGCAAACTAGGTTACTCCGTCTACATAAAAAAAAAAAAAGTTGATCGCAGCACATCAGAGCTAAAGCAGCCCGAAACACCCCAATAGCTGTCGTTGGAGCTCAACAGATAGTAGCTTCCTTCGCTAAATCAGCTCCTGGAAAGTTGTCAACACAGCTCTGCCAGAACTGCTGCTTCTCTTCTTCTTCTTGTTATAGTTGCCTTTTTTCTCTTTGCGTCGGTGTTTAGTGTTTGCTGACTGACTGTGGGGGAGATAATGAGGAGGGTGTTCTTTCTTTTTGTCCCCACGTTCACGTCTTCCTTTTTGCACTGCCTCACACGTTCATACTTCATAGAATCACTATACAGTATGTGTGTGTGTGTGGGGTAAGGGTGTGTAATAAACATATAAGAGTCTTTTGATGCATCTTAGTATCATGAAGAAACTATTTTTCATCTACTCTTAAGAGCCCCGTTGAGACTGTTTATTTCAAGGGTTCATCCTTGAAATTTGAATTTAAAAAATATACTAATCTTAACAGTGTTTGAAGTTTAAACACTTTCTTAAAGCAGTATTAATATATATTTTTTTGGTGGCAACGGAACAAGCTGTAAACACAACGCTGACACATTCACATCGCTTTTTATACAACATGTTAGCAAACTGTTGCTTATTTACAAATCCAGCAGACGGAGCAAGATTAGCATTCATTTGAAGTCATGTAAGTTTATTATTCACTCTCCTTTTAGCTCTGTTTTGGTCTCCATCAACTCCTGAGTTAAATATTACGACTGCAAAATTTATCAAAATTTTATCTAAATTGCAATATTTTTTGCAATATTTGTTAAAGGCGAAATGTGTGACAAAATACCATTTTAAACTAAATATTGTGGTGCTGCACAGGTGTCCTGGCCTACACATCATATTCTACAGACTCGAGAAAACAACTTTGTTTGGTACATCCCCGCAAAAATCACACCATAATCATTTTAATATGTTTTTTTTCAGTGAAAATTAGAATAATGATGTAAAAACTATCATTCCCTCTAATATCACAAATCATATTGCAATTGCAATATCAGTCAAAACGATCACAATTAGATATTTTTTCAAAATCCTGCGAAAAATAAATAAGAAAATAATTAAATTCTTTCTTTGGTATGATGTCGTACATTTGGGTGTATTATGTAAAAAAAGGTGTCCTTAATGGGTGTAGAGCTGCAATGATTAAGTGATTAATCTATTAGTTGTCAACTATTAAATTATTCACCAACTATTTTGATAATCAATTAATCGGTTTGAGTATTTTTTTAAGAAATAAAAAGTCTAAATTCTCTGATTCCAGCTTCTTAAATGTGAATATTTTCTGGTTTCTTTACTCCTCTATGACAGTAAATTGAATATCTTTGGCCAAAACAAGACATTTGAGGACGTCATCTTGGGCTTTGGAAAACACTGATCAACATTTTTCACCATTTTCTGATATTTTATAAACCAAATAACTAATCGATTAATCAAGAAAATAATCAACAGACTAATCGACAATGAAAATAACGGTTAGTTGCGGTCCTAATTGGATGGCATGCATATAAATGATGTACTAAAAACCTCGGGGTTGAAGGAGGTGAAGTGAAAAGGTGATTTAACCTCTGGGAATGACAGAGCGTGACGCCTCTCAGCTACGAGCTTTGATCCGCAGTGCGTTCTGTTTGTACATTTGGGTTTCTTCTAGACGCCCTGGCTTCTTCCCACAGCCCACAGACATACAATCAGGTGGATTAGAGATTCTAAATTTCCCACAGGAACGAATGGGAGTGTGTGTGTGTTTATCTGTCAATCTGTGTTAGCTCTGTGATAGACTGGCAACATGTCCAGGGCTTTCCCTGCCTTCTGCAGACTGTGTGCTGGTTTAGGATCCACCCTTTCCCCTTTATTATTAGCCTGGAAAGAAATAGGCTAAGTGAGAGAACACAGTGCTCCTTTTTATTTCCTGAGGAGCAAAATTTATGTCAAAGTAATTTGGGGAAATGTTCAAATTGCCTGTGAGTGCTTCACTGCAAGCAATAGGTGCGTGTGTGCGTGTTTGCATGTGTGTGTAGGTAAGTAGGGCAGTTCTACATTAATAATGGCCTGTCACAATGTATTTTTTCGAGGCAGTGCGAGCGATTGGACCTGACTTAAACTGTGTCCCACTTCCACACTGTATACTAATACAATTTTCACTACGTACTTAACTTCATATTGTACAGTTTCGGCAGTTAACGTCGAAGAAATTGATGCATTTTGCTGTTTTGTACTAACAATGATACAAAAGCTGCGCCAACAAACATCAATCAAACAGTGATTTTGGAACATTGCTGCCAATTTTAATTTTGGAAACTTAACAAAGAGAAAGCAAAATGTTTTTTTTCAAAACATTTAATACTTATTTAATATTCATGGAGCCGTCTCACCACCATCCAAGATTTATGTTTTTCCAGCTGCGAGCAGTTTCTTCACCAACATGATACTCAATAAGGAAGCAAATTAAGCATGCATGCTGACATCTTTGAGAATAATTTTGCCATTTTTCCAGTGTGAACGCACCACATACTAAATCCAGATTAGAAATAAAAATATGTAGTATGGAATTAGGACACAGCTTTGTTCTCAGCATGCGACAGGCTGGGCTAAACCTGAAACACCTTATTCTTTGCCTGAACTAGGATGCTCCCGCATTGTGTCATGTTGTGTTCTTACTTCCGGAAGTGCCATTATCGCCAGTGTTAATACACCCATGGCTATCATCATTTACTTGTCAAAAAAGATGTTTTTAAGCCTTAAATACATTCGGAAATTTCTATCAATGTTTTCGGACCAAATTAGTAGAGCCCCGATATCTATATCTTTCTATATCGGTGCCAAATGTGATGCTTTTATCGCAAAATGCACAGTTGTTGTGCTTAACTGCCCCGCTATTAGTGAATTTTACAACTTTTAGGACATAATGGTTTAATGAGGGTTGTTCAAGTGTTCCTACTTTACAGACGTCTCTTTATACATTCATGACTCATTGTCGTTTTTGGTCCATAATGGCGGCGAGCTAGCTAGCTAGCTAGCTAGATAGTGGAAAACAGGTGCTTTGGTGTGAGCATTGTTGTGGCCTGCAGTGACAACATTTTTATAAATTTCAACTCTTTGGTGCGGACCTTTGTCTACCCGTGTTTTACAAAAACGCTGTCGGCACAATGTTGTGCTTTTGTATGCTGACCGGCCGGTGTACTGATATGCTTTGGTACTCTTGTAGCTCCTCATAGCGGAGCCATCTAAACCATGAGACACTACAAATGTCCTCAAATGTGATTTCAGGCCATTTTCGTATGTCGTCCTCCCAGTCAATGATGGGTGATGGATGTGGTATTGTAAAACCGCTGGTAAAACCATCTGATTGCTGCAGTGTAACCGCTTCATATGCTTAATAATAGCACTGCTGGCACTAAACAGGAAGAACTAACACAATTCTGTTCTAACCGGAAGCGAAAAGATGGACGAGGCAGCATAAGGTGAATACACCGACGAATTCAAGCTGCTTTAAATGTTTCTAAAACTTTATGGTGTGTCACTGTTTGATTGATGACTCCAAGTCTCTTTTAGGCAGCTTCAACTTTGGGCCTCACAATCCTAATTCAATTACTCACAGCCTTAATCACCGATCCTGTTAAACGGCCCTGGTGTGGATTGCATGTTGGACGGCCGAGCTAGCCGAGCCGTGATGCAGGACTCGTCAGGCCAGCAGCACAGTGACCCCCTCACCCAGGAGCTGGCATGAACTTAAGCGTGACACCCACGGACCAGACTGTCTCACTCCGCACCCAGTTCATAATAACATGCTCCTGTCAAAGCTGGGCTGGACTAGTGTGAATAGACGGTGACGCATCCTGGTCATCTGCCATATCCACTGATAACACCTACCAGCACAAATGACCAGTATTACACACTGAGAGAGCGCGATGAGTTGTGTGAAGAGGCAGTCACCCAGAGGGCACATTTTGTAGAGTGGGATTTAAAACACACAAAAAATGGGTGCCTGATAAAATTTACATGTTACTAAAACACTAAATCCTAACCAAAAAGCACGTACAGGGAAGTACCTGAAGAAGAAGAAACACAAGAGTGTGATAGTAGACCAAATGTGTGCAAGATGAAAAGAATATGTAGCGTCACTGAAGCCTGAAACACCTGTTAGAGCTGCAGTCGGTTTGTGAGAAGGTTTGCTCCAGCTGGTGGGCAACGCTTTGTTTTGGCTTGACTGTTTTCAACATGGCGGCCGAGTCACAAACTTTCTCATTTTACACAGGGACGCTAGAAGTCAGTCGGGGTGCTGAGAGGAAGTTAGCCTATATAATGACGTCATACTAAATGCTGCACAGCATTCATGTTTTTTTCTGAATGGCCAGGATCATTTAAATTTAATATTGACAACATTTTATATCAATTTTCAGGAGGTTTTAGAAGGTTTTTGACTTAAAACTATGCAATTTTACATCATTTTGGGCCACTATTATTACTATAGTTAACCACCAAAAGCTTAAAGACAAACCTTGCTATCGTTGAATAATTTATTTTATTATTTACAGATTCAGAAAACTGAACATGGTTTTACCATCGAGCATTATTAAACAACCATTTCCATCCCGGCAGTCTCACATAATAACTGGTAGATGATTCTCTCTGATCTCTCATATTTTGAACATTGTATCGATAAAATACGGCGCCCTCTTTCTCACACCCCTCCCCCGTGCGTCGGCTCATCCGGATGCTCTGCACATTGTCTAAGCAGCGCAAAAACACGCTGCAATGGCATGCAGGGAAAACCCTGATTCTAGAAAAGCAAACTTGAACATCAACATACTGTACGTCGAAGCAGCCACAGCAACACAGTCAACGACACGGAGCTAACTGTGTGAGACCTGAGGAGAGGAAGAGGAAGTGAGGAAGTGTAGGGATGACCCATAACCAGGTTACTTTAGTTTAACGCAGGACAGTGGAGAGGATACAGCTATTTATACAGGAGAAGAGTGAGGATCTACCGATGCGCATTGACCCTGCAGAGGTTCATATGAGACAGTATAAAAATATTTGAATAATAGGCTATACTGTATATATTTTTTATTTCCACTGCAGTTAAACAATAGGCCTACAGTCTATGATTTTACAGCTAAACCCTAAAATATGTTTCTGAACACATTTGAGGAGAGAAATAGGCATTACAGTAACAGATTCATATTTGACCTGCGCTGCCTAGTTTGACAGCTGCTATAGAGACTGCTCGGCTCTGATTGGTTGTTTTACTTCGGGCGTGGTGAAATCCTTCAAATGCTGTTAGGAGCAACAGGTTACCTCTCTCATGCACTACTGTAAGGATAAAGTGACAGATTTATAAAAATAGCTTTTTTATCATATTTGCTCAAAGTTACCGACTATAGCTTTAAATGCCTCGGACCTGCAGAGCAGAATAAAGGAAAGGATGGACGCTGACATTTGGTCCTCTAAAGTGAAAAGGAAGTGAGGTTTACTGCTAAAATGATAATCTAAAGAAGTGTAATTGTTCTCTGTGTCACTACATCACAGGGTTGGCCTATGCACCCCCGTGCTCTTTGTGCTTTTACACCCAGAGCCGTGAGCTCACCTCTCTGAGGCCGAGGGCGCCTGCAGTCCCCCAGGGACTCCGGCGGCTAATGGAGGTGGAGGTGCGAGATAGGGAGTGGTCAGGTCTCGCTGTGCACCCCCGTGGCCAGTCTCATTTCATGCTCTTTGGCCCTCTTTACCCTGGCCTCGGAGTTAAATGTCAATCAGAAGGACTGGAGGGTCCCACCACGAAGAGTGGCTGACCCTGCCGTTTGAAAGCGCCACGAGGAAAAGAGAGGAGGGAGAAAGCAATAGAGAGAGGGAGAGTTTAGGGAGTGAGACCTTCACTGTCATGGTGATAGGACGGAGCGTTCTTGAAAGGCAAGCAGCTGTGCTTTCCAAAAGCCAGGGCCGCCGCCCTGTAGCGCTCCAAAGAGCAGCACAACAATGCCTGTCTCAGCACATAAATAATTCCTACTGTATATGTGTGTATGCATCCACAGATGTGTGCAGTTCCAGTATGTGTTTGCCCTGTCCTACATAAAACCTGCTGTATGTATATAAATACACACTTATGGTTGGTTTATATGTTTAAGATTTGTGTTAAAGGGATAGTTTGGGTGTTTTGAAGTGGGGTCGTATGAGGTACTTATCCAGAGTCAGTGTAATACCAATGGTAGAAAGTAACTAAGTACATTTAATCAAGTACTGTACTTAAGTACAATTTTGAAGTACTTTTACTATACTTGAGTATTTCAATTTTATGGTACTTTCTACTACTACTCCACTACATTTCAGTGGGAAATATTGTACTTTTTACTCCACTACATGTATCTGACAGCTTTAGTTACTTTACAGATTAAGATTTTACAAACAAAACATGTGATCAGTTTATAAATTATGATACTGTGCTACAGATTAAACTATCCAACAGTACATAAAGTAGTTCAAATGTGCTCCACCTCCACCAGCTGTCACATTAAAATGCTGCTTACGTGTTAAAGCATCAGTAATAAAATTCCAATAATGGGATATATATAAAGATACAAACTCTCTGAAAGGGACAATTCTGCCCAACAAGTTCTTTTACTTTATGTATATTTTGATACTAATACTTTTGTACTTTGAATGCAGGAGTTATACTTGTAAGTATGTCTACACTGTAACATTTATGTAAGTAAAATATCGGAGTACTTCTTCCACCACTGTGTATTACCTACAGTAGATGACGGCACGCCCTCAGTTTGGCGAAGCAGACAGGAGTACCAACACGGAAGTAAAGCAATGTACTGTTGTGGATGGGGCCGGCAGCAAAACATGTTTTAGCCACCTAAAATAAAGGCTCACCTAAAAAAAATCAATATCAATTTAAGTGCACGCTATATTGAGATTATTTTTGCCGGGTTACCTTGCCGCAAGACAGCTATACAGTCTTTGTTTCCGACGGGGAACTAAAGCTGTTATCTATGCTCTCACCATAGCAACCAGACTTCATTGAAAAAAACCCTGTAATTTTACCTCGCAGAACATGAGAGTTGTTGGTCTACCGCTGCCTTGATCGGTTAGTTTGTTTGTGTTATTGTGTGACTTTGGTTAATTTGGATTTATTGTGTGAAATCACACAATAGCACAAACAAACTCCCGTGTTCTGCGAGGTAAAATTAGTCTTTTTCAATGGAGTCTGGTGGCTTTTGTGAGAGCATAGATGGATACAAAGGCTTCAGTTCCCCATCGGAAAGGGTTGTCTGACAGCAAGGTAAACCAGCGAAAATATTCTCAATAAAGCGTACACTTAAAATGATATTTTTTTTTTTAGGTGAGCCTTTCTTTTAGGTGGTTAAAATATTTTTTCTGCCATCCCCGTCCTCAGCAGTACATTGCTTTTCTTCCATGTTGGTACTCCTGTCTGCTTCTCCAAACTGGGGGCGTGCCGACCGTCATCTACTGTAGGTAACACACTGACTACGGATAAGTAGTTCATACAGACCCACTTCAGAATACCTGAACTATCCCTTTAAATACACTTTTTATTTCATTTCGGAAAGAGCGTGCAGCTCCGTTTGTTTTTCCATAGTTCCTGTCATCGACCCCCTTTGTCTAATTTCCCTCGACCTTGTCAACATGTGTCTCCATGTGTTTGTCTTTGGCAGTGACAGAGTGCTCTATTCTCGTGCAGTATTGAGTAGGTTATGACCTAGACATCTTGTCCTTTTCGTCCAACGCCTCTCTATCTTCAATCCACACTGACTTGTGTCTAACCCCCCCTATTGATACCTCTAGCCGTCCATCTTAATTCCACCATGAAAAGCTCACTCTATTGTCTGTTAACAAAGGGGCCAAAGATAGAGGACCCCGATTGTTGTGGAGGTATTTTTCCCTCCTTCTTCTCAGATAAATGTATTCAGTCGTTTAAGCCTCGCTGATCCCCTCCCTCTCTCCCCAACTCTCAGATGTGAGACAGACGGAGGGGCCTGACCGCTGGCCAAGGTTAACAGAGCCTTAAACTGTGTTTGAGCTCTGCATCGCACGCCCACCGCCGCCGAGATCAAACACTGCTCTTCTCCCAGCTCCCACTGACAACTCTCGGCTAACATAACTGTCTCGCTTCTCCTTTCTTTGCCCTCTCCACCGTGAACCCGGCCCGCAGCAGTCCCGATCACACTCTAAGCCCAGTGTGAAACTTCCCAGTGTAAACCAGTATGAACCTTCCCACATTAATTATACATTTCGATCCTGATTATTTGAGCGTGGTGATTGATTGAGGCTTGTTTCGATAATCTGTTTAAATTTAGAATAGTTATCACAGACAACTTATTAATCATATAATGTAGTTCATGTGTTTGTTATTGACTTTCCTTGCAGGCCTCGCCTCTTATCTAAATTCCTGCTATCAGCTCAACTTTATTGTTTCAGTGATTCTCATCAAGAAAACACATTACATTGGGCTCTCAAATTACATTTCATCAGCACTTCCTCTACCTGCCCATACATTGCTTCAAAGAAACCACCACAGGGCGCATAAAGCTGAGCTCCAGGATACAAAAACGATCAGTAGTTCATGAGCACCACTCTGTGGCACAAAGTATAATGGCAGCATTGGTTTATACTGTGCTATGTAGCCATTAGATAGCAGCAAAGAGCTACAATGCATGACCATGATACCCTGAATGATAAAAGTGGCATGAGAAGTGATGGATGTCAATCGTTTATTACCGACATATACTGGTGCAAAATGTCTCATCATTACTGGGTATATTTTCCATCTCACCTCCTTGTGAGAGCTAATTTGGTGTCTTTAACCCTCTGAGACCCACTTACACCTGTTTGTGTCTTTTTTAGGGGGCTCTAGGGGGAGATAGCAGGTCAACAGTAGATGTCACATAGAAGTGGTGTACATCAGCTGAAAGCTAGGAACCTGAAGAGCAATTTGAGATGCAGCTCAGCACTGTGTGGCAAGTTTTTCTAGAAATAAACCAGAAATAAACATTAGTTAATAAAAAATGAATTGTGAAAGTGTATAAGACCTAATAACATTATGATAGAAGTATATGATTTCCATGCTCTATTATGTCTCATTTGTTGCATCAATGTAGAGTTGGTAAAAAAAATAAAGATCAATAGTCCCTCCAAAATACCACATTAAGACACCAAGACCTTGAGGAACTCCACAGAAAAAGCCATGCTGTGATTTGGTATCAAAAACTTTTGACATTTGGAGATTTCTGCAAGAATTGCATCTTTCGACAATTACATGGCGAGCACTTCTGTTGTGTAAACTGCTCAGAAACCCCCTTACTGTCAATCTAGCTGGGAAAGCCAGGTTCCTTCCTCTGAATGCTCTAGGTCTCTAGTTTGTGGCTGTAAAGTTTCATGAGGATGTGATTATCCTAGAGGTCACCTCAGGTCATTTTATACAGTGAGGTCAAGTTTCAAAGAAATGGTCTCACTACAATGAAATGGCTACTATGGGGACTGACATAATCACACATGAATACAGTTGGGCTCACTGGATCCACAAGTGTCTCAGCTTTACGGTGATACCCAATTAATGTAATTCAAGACTGTTTAGGGACCCCAGTATACAGAAATATTCAGATACACCATTTTTAGAATAGGTAAAAATAAGACATTTATACTGCATTCAAAAAAACTGCATGTGATTATCATAAAGTGGGCATATCTGTAAAAGGGAGACTCGTGGGTACCCATAGAACCCATTTTCATTCACATATCTTGAGGTCAGAGGTCAAGGGACCCCTTTGAAAATGACCGTGCCAGTTTTTCTTTGCCAAAATGTAGCCTAAATTTGGAGCGTTATTAAGCCTCTTTCCCGACAAGCTAGCATGACATGGTTGGTACCAATGGATTCCATAAGTTTTTCTAGTTTGATATGATACCAGTATCTTCACTCTGGTTCTCACTGCTTTGTGAAGCCAATATTTTGAAGCCAAATTATGTAAATGACCTTTTGAACTAGTTAAACAACTGCTAGGCTGATTCAAGCTACAGTACGGAATGTAAAGGAGAGCTAAGACACACAAAAACAGACCTACTTTGGATCTGTGGCAAGACTAATCCTGTCCTGACAAGTCTGCCACCGCTTAGGAGTTCATTGTCTTCCCTGTGTGACTTTATCATAGCCTCAGGGAAGGTATTCCACTCCTTCCACTCCTTCCACTCCTTCCCCTCCGCCACTCACGCCCACACATTCTCACTAGTGCACAAACACACACACACACAAACACACATACAGAAAGCACTTCGCACTTGCGCTATGGGTGTGGTTTTTGCTGTGCAAGCAAAGAGCACAAGGGAGCAGCCATAATGACAGCCAGTGTAAATATGAACCCTTGATTCCCGAGGCCTGGGTTTGATAACTGATTAAATACAGGTGATGATGAGGCAAGCTGCACAAGGCTGTCTAACAATATGCAATGAACTCCTTATCTCAGTATTTTTAATACATGCCTCTCCTTTCGCGAGCGCTTTTGCAAGCGTACAAGCTGACCCAGATCACTCAGAGAATGTAGATCATTTCAGTCAGATCAATTATTCATAAAAAGATGACAGGGCATGCTTGCTTCGTCTTGATATGCCGGAGACATAATCGAGACGGTTGCTCCTTAATGGCCCAGGATAATGTGCAGTGCTGAATAGGCAAAAGCAATAGTCAGCAGTTTACTGAAAATCAGGGTTAAATCAGAAGTCATCCTCCCTCCTCTCTTCTGCTTAACTCCTTTCATTTTCCTGTCATAAGAACAAGTTGTATTAGAGGAGTGGTAGGTAGGAGACTGACTGAAGAGTAAAGGTTCAGTATGCCCAACAGGGGGCTCTGTGCTTCCATTTAAGCTCTATTTGGCCAAAGTCACACTAAACTTAAAAATTAATCACTGTATTTCCAGAAATTATTATTTTTCATTAAAATATCAATATTTGCAACTAACCTTTTCAACAGCCGATTAGACTGTTATCAGGCTATTAAATAGGCGTTATCAGTCGCTATAAGCCCCATAGATGTGGGTCAATATAGGGGCCTACCACCCATTAGTAGGTTTTATCATCTATTCACATGATAGATCACCGAAAGAAGGTGTAAAACAGCACGACAGCGACCTCTAGCGACTGTAGTAATTATGACAGGAGCAGAAGCAGAAGTCAGGCATGAAACTCCATATGAGGTGGAGGTTAAAGGTGATGGATGCGACACAAAACACAGGGTTTTCACCCAGGAGACCGGGGTTTGTGTCCCATGTGAAACCAAGAAAGTGTGATCACAAGCCTTAAGTTTCACTTTTACGTCGTTATTTTAAGCCAAAACACAATGTTTTTCCCTAAATTTAACTAAGTGATTTTGTTGCCTAAACCTAAAGAAGCCTTTTTATTTGTGTTCAAAACGTAACGTTTCATTCAGTTTTATAATATAACTGTTGCTTCTTAACATGCGCTTTTACTTTTACAACGTAGTAGGCGTAGTAGGCCCCTAATGACCCACATCTATGGTGCTTATAGCGACTGATAACACCTATTCAATAGCCTGATAACAGTCTAATCAGGTGCCCACAAGTTACAAGATGTGAAAATGTGTGAACAACACAGATATGAACATGTCAGTGACTACAGCTTTAAAACCAGACTATACTGATAAAATATCAGGAATACATTATTTTGTAGAAGTCTGCCAAGCCTGGGAAACGTACCTTGTTTCAGGAGGAAATGGAGAAGAGATACATTAACAAATACGTAGATGAGGCTGTTCAGACTCCCCTAACTAGCATTACATTAATAGAGAATGTAACCTAGAAAATGTCATCTTTAGAGTTTACTGTGAAGCTTATTATTGATACATATATGCATATTCCTAATTGCTGAATGCACCATTTCAAACCAGTGTTGTTGAGCATTAATGTTGTCTTTTTTGGCCATGTCAGGATGGCTGCTACAGTTTAGTTTCTGAAGAGTTGAATAGGCTCGGTCATTTCATTAGCCTGGTGCTGCTGAGATCGATGACCAGATCAGAAAGGATTGTGTGATGGCAGCTTTTAACTGGGTCATATAACACCCATTCAAGCTGTCCCACAGTGGTTTCTTCTTCTTTATTTATTTATTTTGTTCATTTATGTGTTATTTATCATCTGTCAGTATGCACTAAAATACTCTGAGATTTGATATTGCTTACTGATGCCTTCTTTGCACCAATGTATAGATAGATAGATAAGTCAAGTCAGTTTATTTATAGCACATTTATAGCTTCAGTACAGGTATACATAATTATAGAAATAAAAAGTGCATAAAATAATAAGAATAATAATAATAAACTTTATTTGTATAGCACTTTTCTTAACAATGTTACAAAGTGTTTCTCAAAAGAAAATAAAACCAAACAATGCAGGTGAAATGAGAAACAGGCCAAAGGACATGAGCTCAGAGGAAGTAAAAACATAAAAACGGTCAGATAAATAGGAATGAGACATAAAAGGCAATAATACATAATGCAATACACAATAGAGAGAGAGAGAGAGAGAGAGAGAGAGAGAGAGAGAGAGATGTCTCTATGTGGAAACTATACATTCTGCACAAACTACTCAATTTTAATGTTAAGTGAATTTCTATAGTACCATGCTTGCAAAAGACAGATCATTTAGTGTATGACTCCATGTAGAATCAATGACATTTTAAATCACTTCTCAAAACTCAGATTCAGATTCAGATTCAGACAACTTTATTGATCCCAAGAAGGGCAATTCAATTCATAGCTTACCCTACAAACACACACAGACAACATCCAGACAACCATCCAAAATGTTATGTCAATCACAGATCAGTAGAACTGACAAACAGAGGTCGGTGAAGGACAGTAAATAAGTTAATAAAATATAATAAATAGCATTAAAATAGATAAGAGAAAACAAATAGATAATAAATAGATATTGTTACGTGATTATCATGTAAGGGAACGGTCAATAAAAGTCTCACATGAAATGACTACCGTCTGAGTTTAATAACCTGATAGCAGAAGAAAACTTAACTTTTTATTATTAATGTTATTGACTTTATTTGTTTCTCTTATTCACTTATTTTTTTTATACTTTATTGTTTCCCTTTTTTCAAGGCTGTTTTCATAAATGCAATCCACTGTTCGTAATTACAACAGTCTATAAACCAACTTTTAAGTAGATGAGCTTACAGACAAACCCATCAAGTACACTAGAGAAAACAACCTCAACATTCAAAACCGAAACAAAACTAAAAATGAAATAACAATAATAATAATGACAAAAAGAAAGAATAGAGTTAAAAAAACACACAAAAAAAACACACAAAAAAAGAAAATTCATATTCACTTATAAGGTATTTTATAGTTGTGTTTTTCAATTTTATTTTTAATTGTTTGATTTTATTTGCCTCATTGCAGTCCTTAAATGTTTTAATCCTGGTTCTACAATGTAAAACATTTTGGTAACTTTGTTTTGCTGTATAAATAAAGTTAATTATTATTATCTTTCTGTGTAATTTCTATAGTGTCATGCTTGCAAAAGACAGATAATTTAGTGTACAACTCCATGCAGAATCAATTATATTTTAAATCACATCTCAAAACTGGACTATTTATTATAAATGTTATTGACTTTATTTTTTTCTCTTATTCACTTATAGGGTATTTTATAGTTGTTGTTTTTTTTCAATTTTATTTTTAATTGTCTGATTTTATTTGCCTCAAATGTTTTAATCCTGGTTCTACAATGTAAAGCATTTGGTAACTTTGTTTTGCTGTATAAATAAAGTGAATTATTATTATCTTCCATGGCCCCCACAAATGCACCCTACTTGTATCTATCCCTGCTGAAAAACAGACAACCAGCTCTCCAAGTGTTTGAATAGAAATAGAAACACGCCCATCCTCTTGTTGACAGATTGATGTGTGTAATTCCTCCCGCAGGAGGTCGCTGCTCTCCTGGATGAGAGGACTCTCTCCCACAGCCCGAGTCTGGCTGGGTTCAACACATTCACCGTGTGGATCCAGAGAAAATCACCACGGAGAGACACGGACTAGGAGACAGTGTTTTTTTGTGACCGTGTACCAATGTGTAAATATGTTCTATTGTTAAACCCGGCGGAATCATCTCATGGACACAACAACAGTGGATCGAAAATGAGGGAATAATTTGTAGGAGGAGGAGGAACACTGGCGAGGCTCGTCTAACGTTTTTGTTGAACTGCCGAGTGGGATCACACAGCTGCTGCTGCTGGCTACGAAAAATGTCGGGAAAAATAGAGAGCAAGCAAGGTAAGTCCTGCCACACTGCTGCTCCACCTTGGGATATAACGGGACTCCTCACACCGGGAGCTAGTGGATCAAATGTGGGGTGAACAAATACATAAACGTGGCTCCAGATACTGTGGAGGAATATGTTTATGGAGGTTTAATTGGGCCTTTATGGAGTCTTTTCTCTCGGCTATCCAGTTAAAATAATCAGCTAGCTGGAATTAGCTGGACTAAATGGCTTTTTTATGTACCATTTCAACCTCAACCCCACTATACACAACTAAATATTAAATATTATTAAGTGTATTTACTGTAAAGATGTTAAACTAGCTTAGAAAACACATTATAAACGTTCTATCATTGTATAGCTTTAACCGGCATTATATCACCATTCACTCTCTAAATCTCTCTCTAAAAACCCTGGTTTTATTGTTTTAGTAGCATTGATAACATTAGTGAATATCTGCTTTTCACTTTAAACATTTAAAACAATTATATTAATGAGCAATATGGTGTTTTAAATGATTTATTGTGCTTCTTAGTTGGTTAAGCTGACATTTCAGATGGGTTTCTAACGGTGGCTAGCAACGGTTAGCTTTTCACCAAGGCCTATGGAAGGAGGTTAGGACACAGGTCTTGTTGTCTGGGGTACGACGCATGCGCAGTGCGACTCAATTGCGACGAGTAACAGCGCAGATTTCACTGCGCATGTGCAATACCACCCTGGGGATATGACGCGTTGATGACGTATGACTCACACTCCTTTCCATAGGCCGTGCTTTTCACTAAGCTAACGCTAGCTACGTTGTTACCTAGTAGTCTACACTGGAGGAGTTGCGTTCACGCCCAAAGACTTGTCGTGGGTTTTTTTTGTGATGTTGTGTTGATTTTTCAGCATTGTGCACGTGGCATTTTTCGTTGCTTTTATGTCTACGAAAAGGGCCAAAATACATTTCTGATCTTCTGCTATGTTATGAACCATTCAGACCTCTCAGGTCATCTGGATCAAGGTCTGCTTAGTGTCCCCAGAGAGTCAGAACTAAACATGCAGAAGAAGCAGTGCTCAGTTTTATGCACCAAATATCTGGAGCAACAAGCTCCCAGAAAACTGCAGGACCAGCTCCAACTCTGAGTGATTTTAAATCAAAGCTTAAAACTTTCCTGTTTGCTGCTGCTGCCTTTTATTAAACAAGATAATGATCTTATACTGCACTAGAGCTTTTTACTCGTGTGTGTTATATTCTATTTTGGCTCCTATCCTAGCTTTTATTTTTAGCTTGTTTTTATTTTCTAATCTTTAATGTTTTTATAACTGTTTTAATTATGTCTTAATGGTCTTTTGCACTTTGTTGCAATGTTCTTGAATGTTTATGTAAAGCACTTTTGCTGAAATGTACAATACAGATAAAGCTGCCTTGCCTAGCCTTGCCATACTAGTACTGTTAATTTAGTATGCAGCTTTAAAGACAAAGCAGTGCAAGAGTGCAATGAGTATGCGAGAGGAAACAGGGTGGTCTCGGGTATGCCTTTTGCAAGGAAACTTTATACCCACTTTGCATCCCACTCCACCAGCTGTCTCCCCTGCTTCGCTCCACATAACAGTCCTGTCCCGGTGATGCCTGCAGTAAATGGACACACCAACCAGCACAGACACACACTCAGCTCCCAGTTATAACAGGCGGGGAGGGGAGTGTCATCCACCACTAGCTCAGTCATTCTTCATAGGCGTAAAAGTTTCCGATTCCTTTCAGTGTCTTGCAGACAGATGACTACATATGGTCACAGCTAAATGAAAACTCAGAGGCAGTGGAGACTATGGGGATGTGATGGTACCAGAAATCTAGTAGTCGATACCAATACCAGTGAATTTACCTATCTCGATACTTGGGAACGATTCAATATGTATTTCGATTTTTAAGTATTGCAATTCTACAAGCACTGCAATTCGATATTACGATTTATTGCGATTTCTTTGTTAACTTTTTTTAACACTAGAAGATGGGAAGGTCGTATTCACGCGGATCAGAATAAACAGAGCACTACATTTCCTACAGGCAAAATGAAATAGTACCAAAATGTTTTACCCCCAAGTTAAATCAACAGAGCACTGCTTTCACTTTCACGTAGTGCTACATTCCTGTTAGTTAACAAATCTTTGCATCAAAATAAGATTCAAAATAAGGTTCTTCTTCACCTGAATTCAGTGCATTTTCATTTTGCCCATCTGATCTACAGTATATTACTTTTCTATTCTGGACTGCAGCCGCAACATTCAAGAAGGTTTTTCACAGGCTGTGCGCTAGTGATGCGCGGGTCGACCCCGTGGGTTGATCCCGTGGGCTGACCTGTGGTTTGGGTGAGCTTGAGTTACTACAAAATATCTCGGGTTCGGGCGGGGGAGAAAGAGTGACAAAGCAGCATTCAGAGTAAGTTATTAATAACTTACAGAAACATTGCGAACAATAATAAACAAACACACATTAAACAGGCACATAATTTTTCCGTGCCACCACCACGTAATGCGCTGTCAAGAGGTCGTGGTCATTTCACGTATGTCTTGTGAGATCACGTTGTCTAGAAAGCGCTTGATTTGATAAGTAGCAGAGTTTTCTATGAGTGGAGAACACATTTTAAATGTCAATATCGCAGTCGATCATGTACATTTAATTGTGGGAAGCCAAAATCGTGATCACAATTAATATTCAATTAATTGTGCAGCCCTAGTTCCTAGTTGTGTTTACCAGGTCATTTGCTGGCCTGCAGTCTGTGCTCTCTTCCACATGTACCCATCGATCCCGAATATTTACCCAGAGACACACTTATGCTGGATGCCAGTGAAATGGAAAGAGGGGGCAAGGCTGGGGGCCACTAAAAAACTGTGCAGCAGGCATAGCTTCAGTGTCAGCTTGTTAAGCCTTTTTTCCTCTGAGAGAGAGAGAGAATGTGTGTAAGGATTGGAGGAAATAGATGGTGTTAAAAGGAGACGGTTGTCTATGTGGGCTTAGGCTGTGGAGATTCGAACAGAAAGGGGACCAGTTTTAGACCTCGACAGAAGGAGATTAATTCACTGGTGCCTCGAGGAGCAAATTAAAAGGGAAAAGATTTGGATAAAGTGAAATAAAGTTCTTGGCTCTAAGTAGGGATTCCTGCACACGGGTAAGGCTTAAATAGTGATGATGCAAATGGTTACCATAGGACACAGACCATGCAGGACTATCAATGCACACATGGGACACCAAGCTCCAGCAGGAGACTTATGGCCAGCATTTCTTCCAGAGTCACTAGATGCATCAACGTACTCCCTTATCACCATGGATACTGTGTCCTGCTGTCACCAACCTTGTCCTCTCTTGGGGTGTAAACACACTGTTACCTGTTTAGAGCCTCTTCTCCCGCTTTGTGTGGAGCTTTTAGTCAGGATGTCATCACCTAGAGAGTCACGTGGGCGGTTCTTGTGTCTGTTTCAACACCGAACCCCATTCTGTGTATACGCACCCACATGACTTCATCACTCAGGCAGCCCGAACTGTAATCCATAAACACATTCAGAGTCTGGGGTGGTGTTGCCCAGAAGAGCAGCAGCAGCAGAACTCATCTCCAATGCTTTCCTCAGAGAAAATGAACTGGGTGGAGAAGACTAAAAATATGTGCAGTTTTATTTGTAAGTTCACACTTGTGTACTGTGTTTGGACTTGTTTAAATGGACTCACAAAAGGGGGGCAGTCAGGTGAATTAGATTGTAAAATGAAAAGAATAAGGAAGGGTTTTACACATGTACTGTACATAAGGTGTGTTAAAGGTTCTCTATACCAGTGGTTTCCAATCTTTTTCTTAGGGGACCCCTTTTCTATCATTGAGTAAACTGACAACCCCTGACTAAGTGACATTTAATAGCTATTTCATATTATATTCAATGCATGACAATAATGGTACAGAACAACTGATAAACTGTACAATTGACCCAAATAGTGAATGCAATAGGAAGTTTGTGTAAAACAAGTGACTTGGAGGAATTTTGAGCAGATTATTTCCCGTGAATATTGCATCAGAGATTCGTTTTCATGTTATTTATTATGTATTTTTTACTTTTAACAATCATACATACTTAATAGGCTTCTTTTTTTTTTTTTTTTTTTTTTTTTTTTTTTTTTTTTTTACAAATTCAGTGTTTTCTTCTCCCTTACACTTGGCCATTGTTCTATCAGCTCTTCGGTTGCTTTAATGGCATACTTTTCAAATTTTTAAGTGTATATTTAAAAAAATAATCCAAACTACAAACAACAAAAATCGGGGAATCTCTAAAAGTTATATTCGTTTTTTTTTTGTTCTGCTGATCTGATCTGATCCGATCCGTGACAAAAACCGTGATACGATCTGAACTGCAAGGTTTGTGATCTGTTGCACCATGCTAACATGCTGCACATGACTCTCCCGCTGAGTTATTCAGACTGAAATTAGTAAAATTGCTCATTGTATATTGTGTTTTTCTTTTGTCTAATGTGATGCTTTTAAAGACCTAAACACTCTGGAATGATTCCACTGTTGCAGTTCTAGTTGGCAGTGATACTTTGAATGCAACACCCTTGAAACAAGCTGCGACACAGAATTTAAGCAAAGCAAACACTTTTTGCCTCACAGAATAAACCCTGCATCTAGTTTACAGGAAAACATTGCTGTAGAAAACTACAGTAGTGATTAGCGATGCACATCTGTTGTGACTTTACTTTTTTTGTGCTGAGACAAGTGTGTGTGTCCTGTGTATGAACCCTTCATTCACATGAATAATTCTAAAATTGAATAACTTGACTACAACTTATAACAAGCTGCTCCTCATTGCCAGAATATGTGCACTGTGCTCATTTTACAGACTATGAAATCTGTTTTATTCTCAAGATAAGTAAAAGCTTTAAAAGCAAAAAATTCTGGTGCCCTCTTCCATGTTGAAAAATATATATTTATAAACCCATGTGTAGGGGCTTATGCATGAATGTTGTGCACACGTTTGCCACTAAGGCCCTGTCTGCACATATACAGATATTTTTAAAGACATATTTTCTACATAACCATTTTACAAAATATCTCCGTCCACACTCAGACGCGAAAAACGACTCCAAACACTCACCATAATATTTACATGTCACCACAAGTGAGATCACAAATTAAGGTTCAAGGAATTAAATAACGCCGCCGACAAAACCCCACACTCACCGCCGCCACACACACACACACGGTCTGTCAGGCACTCAATAAAGTTACGCCAGGCAGACACACAGCGACAACCTGCTAAACTAAACTAAATGTGCGGTGGAGAGTTACTGGGAAAGTGGCTGCATTGGTCTGCGACACTACACGCAGCACCGTGGCTTCTAAAGTAACTCTCCTGGACGGGTGAACTGGGGACTCGGTTGTCTGTTTTTGCTCATACACTGCAGCTGGTGCACCGCTGCATGCGAGGCACTAATCTTGTCGGTTAACGGTTACATTTTTTTTTCCAAAATTAGCATCCCTACTCTGCTGTCATCAACTGTCTCTTTGCATGCATAAATGAGGAAAGGGATGTCATTCAGGTTTATGTCCACAGCCCTTCTGAGTGCTCCAAACCTCGCCATCAATCGCCCAAAAGCACATTCAGCCTCCACATGTTTAACGCGTTCCTGCTTTGGCCTCCTATGACTGGAACATGTTATCGAATGTAAATTAGTAATTAGTCCGAATGGTGCTAACAAAACATAAAAAAGCCGGTAGTCTGCCATCTTTGTTATTGTTTCTGGTACATGCTCATTACACAAAACAACAATGGGCATGCACGAAATGAGGAGAGTACATCATTGTTTCCCAAACGCTCCATTTTACACGTCCACACAGATGCAAAGTAATCAGAGTTTGTGACCCCAAACTCCGTTTTCCTGTGGACGAGAGGCCAAAACGTGGAGGAAAATGTTTAAAAATATCTGTATACGTGTGGACAGGGCCTTAGTAGGATGCTTGTGATGCTGTTCACGGTTACATTTCTACCAACGAAAACATCTTTGAGTGTTGTTTTCTCTGTTTGATAAACTTTACAGCAAGAAACACACAACTCCTAAAAGAAACAAACCATAATTAAGACTTTATGTTTCTATTATTGCAATTTTTGCAGTTGCAAAACCTGTCCTTATTCTCCCCACAGAGACTGGGGTTGTGACATAACAGTTTTTGGCGTGTCAGTGTTGGTAACAACGTTGTGGCAGTAGCACAATGTTTTATTATTAGCCTGCAGACTCCTCTCTTACTGGACAGTCAATGGTAGTAGCCAGCCACAGCGGAACTGATCCATCAGTTCCTTATTTTAGACTCCCTGCCCCCCGCCTGCACAGTGTGGGAGTGTGTGTGTCTGCGTATTTGCCTTTGAAAGGGTTCAGCCGTAATGCAAAGAGTTTACTCTCAAGCATTCCTGGAGTTAACACTAAAGTGTAAGTCATTTTGATGGCTTTGTGTTTGCTAAGTGGTTACTGCATCACTTCAGACTGAAATATCTTCTTCTTCTCCTTCTGATGTACAGAAATAGCAAGCCCTGCATGCCTTAGTCACCAAAACTCTGAGCAAGAGCCGAAGCAGTCGTGATTACAAAAGGGTTCCCCAGGTGATTAGGTTTACGCACATTGCTGATGAGTGATCACCCAGGGCAAAGCTATGGGTCTCGGTTTGACATGCTGCAATTTTGAGGTTTGATGGCAGAAAGCATTTCACCCTCCCCTCTCCCACAGAATGAGAGGCTTGCTGTTCCCATATAGGTTTAGCTGTGTTGTAATTAGTTTGTGATTGTGTGCTGTGTATGGGAAAGCAAAAAAAAGAGGGAGGGAATAGAGCTTAGGGAGAAAAAGAAAGAGGGTGGAGGAAGGTTGATGGGAATTGAGTCTCTGCACAGAAAAAGAAACCAGGAGAGAAATGGATGGATTACATGTTGGGTAACGACTGCACCGAGGATATCAATGAGCAATGGAAGGCTGTGTCTGGGAAGGCAATCGGCGCTTCGTAACATGAATATTTCCGAAGCCGTTCTTCCAAGGAGCTAAAGATGGCATTTTTCTGAGATCTCATATGTAATTCAATACGACATTCCATTTACAGGTCGCACTCTTTGCTCTTGAGACCTCTTTCTCAGCGGGGTTCGTCTTATAAGATGATGCTTCACTTGATTTCGCCGCTGCGTGTTGGCCTACAAGCCAGAGAGCAGGTCATTTATTCCCGCAGGTGGCCTGCTCAGGTCCTTGTGACTCTTCAGTACATCCCAACCTCCAGATAACTGTGGGTTGGACCCTCTCCAGGCGGCTTAGACGGCCTCGCTCAGACGTTCTGTGCAGGATTATGTGATTCTAGACATATTTACAAGAAGAATTATTTAATCGACTCTGGTAAAGCTTTTCAATTCCTCTTGCCTTCTCTCCGTGCTATTTGTGGATCTTTCCTCTGCTGCGTAGAGTGTCTGAGTCAAGACAGGATGATCATGTGGACCAGTCAGTTTGTGACTAACTCTCAGCAGTGCTATTGAGTGATAGCTGCTGAAAATGCCAGCCTGACCAGCAAGTCACACAAAACGTATAGCCGTCAGTATCACTCCAGGACCCCAGTAGCTGTGTGTGGACTCAGGCCTCTTGGATGGGCAATATAAGCTGGAGGAGCCAGGCCTCCTCAGAGGACACAGACTCCTCTCTACAGGGGGATCTAGATGAGGACACAGGTAAAGACACACACACATATATCAAGTTCTTCTCCTGAGGCATGCATGGTGGACTGTACTCGCTGTTTTCTCAATAGTGTTGACATTAGTCAATAGCTATAGAGTAAACGTGGTCTGGGAAACTGTTCTGACCAAAAAGGTTTCATTTCTTGCTTTTTATTTTGGGTACAAAAATAACAATGAAGAAAATGGATATAGCTTTTTGCAGCGTTAAGTTAGATAACGAAAACTATGATGAAATATGTTCGTCAACGACCTTTTTTTTCCCATGACTAAGACGAGACGCCACCAACGGTGACGAAATCAAACATGCGATATCGTTGACGAAAAAAGACGAGACTAAAATGTAGTTTGAAAACAGAAAAAACTTTACCAAAATCTCTCTTTTATTTTTGTAACTGAACCGCGCATCATTAACAAGCGCAGTCAGGAGGACTCAAACTAACATTTTGACTAAAATGTAATGACTTTTTGATGACTTACACTGGACTAGAGTGTTTTGAGTTGCCGTCGACTAAAACTAGACTAAAACTATGAAGGATAAAAATGACTAAAATGAAACCAACTAGCATTTTTGTCTCAGGACTAAGACGCAATCTAATATAGCTGCCAAAATTAACACAGACTTTTTGATATTCTCCGTTTTTCCACAATTCCAACGACACAGAGCCGAAACAAGTCAGAAGAATATTTGAAACGTAAATGAACAGACTCTATTCGCTGCTAAAACTCATTCTCAAGCACAGGGTTCTGTCACAGGAGGAGCTGGTTACAGAAGTTTCATCGCATGCACACTGCATTTATTCAGCAGTTTTTTTTTTTGTGAAATAAATGCATACTTGCATTGTTTTTTTTGGGACGTTCTTTGTTTAAGGCTGCTGTAGCCAGTTTTGGAGCTTTAATGTAAAATCGGCTCGCTGGCAGAATGAAATGCAGGGGACATTCCTCGCTGTGCTTTTTGTGTCGTGTGGCTTTATAGAAGGTGCTCATTTGCTCCGCTGAAGTCTTGGGTGGACCCAGCCCGACGAGGCTGCTCTGCAGGGCCACAGCCTTCCATCACAGGCTGCCTCTCTCCACAGTTTGTAGACAGCTTCTTTAATCTGTTGCTCATCAGGTGAAGATCTGCTAGGTGCTGTGGTCTTAATCCAGTTACACAATATTCAAAATTGGCATTTGGTTACACTGTGGGTAGCTGTAATCTTGGCATCTTAAATCCAGCCTGCCTGCCTTGCTTCACCATGGTAGCTGAGCCTGTTTGTTCACCCACATGTTGGGGTTAACACTGTTTGATTTGTTAATGTTCGCAGTGAGTTTGTGTTGCTCCTGTTAAGCTGCAGGAACAGATCCACCCTGGTGAGCCGGTAGCACATAGAGGCTCCATAATTAAGGTAGTTGAGTCCATCATTGTGTAATTGCACAGTGCAGAGTGCCATAATACCTTGTTTTGAAAACACACAGTCTGCGGTGCGCTCAGCCTAATAAATCTGTGCATTTCAGCCCAGCGGGCAGTAAGAATCAGTGTTTGTTTAGGTGTGTGTGTCTTGTCTGTCTACCCTGACCTGACCTGCCGGGTCTCTGTCGCTGTGATGGCCCTCTTTGGGGACGGCCAGAGTGAGTGATGTGTTTCAAACTGATGGACTGCATGGTGCTACAGCTGAGGAGGTCTCATTTAAGCCACAGCTGAGTTGGCCCATGCTGCAGGGATGCAACTGATGTTTTGAAGTATACAGTAAGGATCAGCAAGAGGTAGATTCCACTTTCCAAAGTCATGTAAGCGTAATCAGCTGATATCAATCTCAATTAGGGGTGTAAGAAAATATCAATACACATGAGTATCGCAATATTATGTTTTGCGATACTGTATCGATTCTCCGAAACACTGTATCGATTTTTAATTAACCTCTTAAAAATCTGACGGCCTGCCGGCGGACCCGGCCGCTATTCTGTCTTTCAGAGGTTTTTTAAGTTGGTAAGTGGCTTAGAGGTAGGGCAGGTAGTTCACCAATCGGAAGGTCAGCGGTTCGATCCCCGGCTCCTCCAGTCCAGTCCTTAAGCAAGACACCATCGGTGTATTTAGATTAGATCCCGATGGGCAAAGTTGGCACCTTGCATGGCAGCCTCTGCCATCAGTGTATGAACGTGTGTGTGAATAAGTGAATGCTGACATGTAGTGTAAAGAGCATCGAGTGGTCGGAAGACTAGAAAAGCGCTATATAAATGTCCATTTGCCATAACTATACCCTTTCCAATGTCTCTTAATCTAAATATATACTGCTTAGACATCCAGATTGAAGAATCACTTTTCCAAACCCAAAGTCTCCACAGTGTGTGTTCATTCTGATACATTATAAAGTTCAATAAATCTAAGGGACGAACACTGTAACTCAGGGATACTAAGTCCTGGACATGCTCTGGGTGTTTCTGCCTTTTTATCTTGAAACATCTTCATTACATCGATTGAATGCACCAAGTTGATAGGTTTAAAAATAATCCTTGATGAGACACTAGAACTAAAACTAGCAGGTCACTCATAATGACCATTCTTTCAGTTCTTGTTTTGCGGTGAGATTTCAAGAATTGAGATTTGAATGAAGAAACACAGTATATTACATGGTTATTTAATGCACTTGCTGACTATCATGTATACATCAGATGTAGTATAGCCACCACTAAGTATGAAGAAAAGAAATCCCTGTCTGCATGCCATTTTCTAAGCAGCCAAAGTGAGCAGCAGAGAGAGTCAGAAATAGTGACCTTGGTGCGACTGAGAATAACAATCTCACTGGCTGAGGGACAATGTGGAGATCCTGAAAAGAGGTTTTATGTCAAGTTGTGCCCCAGTGTGTGTGCTTGTGTTGAGTGTGTCAAATCATTCAGACCCCAGGGTGGCATGGCTGGGTCAGGGAGCTGGCATACAATGAAGGGGACGTCCCACAGTTGCTGACAGTTTCCGACGCCAGTCTAAATCAGGAATGGAGAGAGAGAGAAGTTGACATTGCTTGCAAGCAAGTCACTGTTGTTGTCAAGGCACATGTGGGCGCGTATTTGCGTGCATGTGTGTGTGTGTGCGCGCTTGTCTGGGTACATAAATGATTCTGAATCATTGGTTTGATATCTTTTTTATCACACCCAAACAGAGTATGACATACTTTCATTCAGACACACTGTTTATTCCATCAGTGACTATGAGGGTTTAGATTTTCTGTTTGAGTGTGCCTACCTTCACTGACCCACTTTCTCTTGGATGTTCCTCCTCACGCAACCTGAATGAGAGAATTTGCTTTTAGGATAGCAATAATGCATGCATCACATGCAACACTGTGAATGTATGGGCTTGTAAGGAAGTTGAAAAATACTTTGCTAGAGTGAATACAGTTTGCTGCTGCTATCAGTGAACTTTGGTCTGAGGAAGTCAGACAGAAGACTTCATTCATACATTTTGACTTTTTGCTCTGCGTATATCGTCCAGTTGAAATGAATGAATTAAGCACATGCTCAGGCTGTTTACATCGAAGATTCATTCTTCTGTTAACGCAAACAGATCCTTGTGTTCTTCTTTTTTCCCTCATGCTTCATTATTGTCTCAACATTTTTTATTATTATTATAGCTGTGAGGCAACATCTAGTTTGCACAAGCATAGCCATTATAACAAGCATCCCAACACATTTTATATGGACAAACTAAAACAAATGAGGAAAAAGAAAAATACACAATAACAAAACAACAGTCATAAAGGAAACCCCCCCCCCTCGAACCCTCTCTAGAGTTACCCACAAAAAATGAGGCACTTCCTGACTGTGCCAAGATGAACAAAAACTGTTTGTGTATTGATTTCTTTCTAATTAAGTGAGGAAGGGATAACAAGTTTCCTCCTGTTTATATTTCAAAGCATATCTGATTCTTTCCACATGACGTGTACTGAGAAGCTACTGCTCCACCGTAGCCACCCAGCTTGTTTCCACAGTCGGATAATGAGTTTTTATGTAGGTGTAATTAATCCATAATAAACTTTTTGTTTAAATGGATCTCCAGCAGCACCTTATATTGTTCACTTACAGCTGGAGTAAAACATGTGGATACTTTGCAATTAGCTGATCAGCAAAATGCTTTTGTTTATAGACCTTTATAGTCCTTAATGAGTCCTCCACCTGTGGCATTGAAAGACGCATCCGTGTTTTCAGTCATATCTTGCGCAATCTGACCTTTTCTTCTTGAAAACATAGACATGAGGCCACTGGAATACACTGAATGGATGATTTTATAGTACCATATTCATTTGTGTATGTAAATGCACACACGTGTTGGAGTCTTTTAACGTAGACTTTGTGCAGCTGTGATAAAAAAAACAAATGTGGTAGTCTCTGTTGTCCAGTCTGTCTGCTGCCGTGTGTCTGCATTCAGAGGAAGACCAGAGGACAAAACGTCGATCGATCAATAAATCACTGGAAGATGATATGCAGTTATGTACACGCAACTTTCTGCTTCAGAATTTAATATGTGTAGCCTTTTTAGACATCATCAAAGTACTACATTATGCGGCGATTTTCGAAAAATGGTCGACTAGTTCCCAGTGATTATCGAGTAGTGTTTTTGCTTGGAATGCATGTCCCTAGTGTGAACGTGGTCGGCAGACGCTGCTTTATTTCATGTATGTATCATACCAACAGCGTTGTATATCCCCAGTCTTCGGTCTTTCGGTTTACGTTTTTGAATGACGAATACAGACTACCTGCTACTATACTGCTGGTATGTAGAGTTATTTCATCTCACGCAGGTGCAGAACAAACGTGGTAGTTGGCTGTCGGCTGTAGTCTTTGCGGTGTGTTCGAGTGCAACTTTTTGGCCAAGACAAAGGCAACGTGAGATAGATAGAACATAGATAGTCAGTTCAGAAAATTACAACACTTTACTGTAATGCAGCCTTTAAAACCGGGAAAACACAACACTTTACAACATTATGATATCCAAAATCCATGATATGTAGTCTCATATCACAATATCAATATATTGCCCAGCCCTATTTTGAATCTGAAAATGGAGAGCACTTGGGAATATTCATATAAACTGCCAGATGTATGTTTGCAGAGTGGGAAAAACGCTCATTGTTTTGCTTGTGTGCGTGATGATTAAAAGAATTTAAGCAGAAGCAGTAAAGTTATTTCAGTGCGTGTTGGATTATTCATCACTGACATAGTTTAAACAACCACTGCCTAATTATAAGTGGCTGTGCGAGTCTTGTTCTTCGTGGCCGACACATCTGTCATCTGAGCCTATTTTTAAGATGCTGCTGTGAAACAATCCGAATGCAAAGAGTTTGGTTTGCCACAGTGCACTGGAACTGCGAGATGAGTGTGTATTATTTGGCATCTGTCTGTCAGTCCTGTCCGATACAGTGTGCGCGCACAAAGTGTCAAGAGGATGACAAGTAGGCCGCTGTACAGACAAGATGAGCTTTGTGCAGCACTCTAACGCGGGGCGAATGGTACCACTCCTCGCTGCTTGAGGCCATTTACTCACAAGAGCGCTGTTGCTTATGTTTCTCTGTATCTGTCTCTGTCTTGTACTATGGCAGTGAAGTGATTGGCTCTCTTGTGGCTGTTTGTCTCTGTGTAGGATCAGTCTGCTATCTCGAGTGCTTTATAGTTTGCTGTTTGCATCGTGCTCTCTTGCGAAACAGCTGCCGTTCACTGAGATCTCTGGATTCATCTCAGTAGATCACAGGGTTTGTAGCTGTCGCAGTGTCTGTGTTCTGGTGCTGCTTGATGTTACAGATACTGACAAGCCGGGTATTTATAGCACTTTGTGGTTCTTTAGTCTATTGGTTTCACCCAAGGTGAACCTGCTGCCTGTCTGTCTCCGCCGAATCGCTCGGCTCAGAAAGCGAGCTTTAAATGGTATTCTGCAAAACGCAGTAAACCGCTGTAGCCAGAAGGTCATTTGAAGGATCAGCCCGCTTCGAGCGTGTTCCTGTCGGGTGGGTGTGTGGCGCAGCGAGCTTCTTTGTCTCGTGTGGGTTTTCAGGCCTCGTCTGTTTGGGTGAGGTAAGTTGTTGTAGAAGCAGACGTTCGGAATCCAGGCTGCTCTGGACTGTGAAGCTTGTCCAGAAAAAGAGGGAGCGGCGCTCAGCGAGGGAGACAAGGGACAGGAAATGGTGCCAGTGGCCTCGGCGTCGGGGGGGAAGGAACAGGAGGGGTACCCAGTATTGTGTGTATGTGTGTGTGCTGTGTGATTTCCCGCTGTCAACACCTTGCATGTGCTTACCCTCTCCTCTAATATAACAGTAAATGTACAGTGTGTCACTGTCTGTAGCCTTATTCATTCCATGCATGTGTAGGGCTGGGCAATGTGTCGTATATATCTTTCTGTATTGTTTCAATTGTGATTTAGTCTAGGTCTATATTTATTTACTTTTTATTATTTATTTCACTTTAAACTGTTCTACAACCAGCGTTGAATTGCATGTTGAACTCGCTTCGTAGTACAGGCCTCTGTTCTGGTCCTCATACAGTTTACATTTTGTTATCATCCCAATGACATGGATACTAAGTCTTTAGCTAAACTAATGCAGAACCAAAATACAGTAAATTAGCCCATGTGAACAGATGATATGAGGTTTATTTGCAGATATTGAGTGATTTCTTCTCTCAAGTTAATTGTGTTTTTTTAATCTTCCTCGAGGCCACTAGATTTATAGCCTGTAACTTCTGTGATATAAGTTCACCTCTCATATTTTCACTTTGTAGTTTCCTCAACCCTTTTTGTCACTGTGCCAGTGTGTGCAGCTTTTCATTTTACAGTTGGGGGGTCATCACAAGCCTCCTGCTCGTGTGGAGACTGTGGACTATTTTCCATTAGTTGTCGATGCTGTTGAAAACCCGGCCCTGTGGCATACCCTCTGCAACCTTTCACTTTTGGTTCAGCAGTTTAGAGGCACTCTTTGTGTACTCATTTTGTTTCTGTCTGTGTGCATGTGTGTGTCTGTTGTACATAGGACAATTGAGTGACCTAGACCTCGGGGCTCCCTCCATAGCTTTCAAAACAACCCCAGTGAACTGCTGTGCCAAGTGCTCCCATTAACCGGTCCCATTAGCTCACCCAGTGTCCACTATGAGACCTCAACCCATATTGAAGCCCTACAGAAAGAGTTACTGCCAGAGAGTAGGGATTATTTGAATGGTCATAATAACTTAATAGTCAGTCACAGCCCACAGTCAGTGCAGTGTGTTATAATGCAGCACAGTGTGTGCTCGCTGTAACACTAAAGCTGCCACATGCTGCATCACTAATACATTGCTGTTAATTTAGTTGCAATTACACACATACTAATATATAAAAGGGAGGGTATGAAAGAGTGGCCATCAAAAGCAGTGGGGCGGAGGAATGAATGAGTAATAATAATAAAAGTAGCTTGGGGGGTGGGGGTTAATATGACTGAACCACCAGCAGTTCCAACAGTGGGTTTGGTTAAACTTCTTCTTTTTTTTCCCCTCAGAACCGCACAGTGATGTGCAAATGTGGACAAACAATGTGGTCAAAGTAGAAAGGAGGAAATGTGTGGGTTAACTACTAGCGATGATGCCAGTAAGAATTAACCACCAGTCAGGTAGGAAGGCACAGAGGAGCATAAAGAACTATTAACTCAGCTCAGAGAGCGCTTTGGAAGAAGGACTTTTGTTGGCATAGTTAAACAGAGGAGGCATTGAGGCTAGAGACTTGTAAATGTTTATGCCACCACACAATACACAGGCCTAATAGTCCCACCCTCTTCCAGAACACCGTCATCCAAGACTGGCCTACATTTGTCACAGTATAGTGTAGAGCTCTGCACCTGAGTCATGCCATCATGTGTCTTATCGGATTGAAAATGTACCGATCTGATTGAGCAGTTTTTATTCCAGAGAAAATTAAAAATTTCCCCAAGAAATTTCTCCTCAATAATTAACTACTTGACGAAAGCAGTTCATGGAATGACTCACTTTGGATTTAATATTGTGATAATATTTCAAGTTACCTGCTGAAAACCTTCTCTTTGTGAGCGTTGAATTCGGGCTGTCAAAGTTAACGCGATAACTCTTCAACGCCACTAATTTCTTCAATGCATTAGCACAACTTGTGAGGTTTTGGTTGTAGGTTTAGGTTGTAGAGGGCTCTGTTTTAAAGCTAGAGTGAAGTTACTGGCATCATATGAAACTAGAAAACCTAAAGAATCCATAGGTACCAACCATGTCATACTAGTGTGTCGTAAAGGAGGCTAAATAACACCCAAAACTTGCGCAAAATTTTGTCAAGGGAAAAATGGCATGGCAATTTTCAATGGGGTCCCTTGACCTCTGACCTCAAGATATGTGAATGAAAATGGGTTTTATGGGTACCCACAAGTCTCCCTTTTACAGACATGCCCATTTTATGATAAAATGTGTGATTAATTGCGCTTAAGTATGGTCAATCATGCAATTAATCGCAATTAAATATTTGAATCGTTTGACAGCCCTACTTTGAATACAACCGCAGCAGGTTAAGTCAGCTTTCCGGTGCTTTAGTGGAATTCCTTATTTCATTTCATGAAATAAACACTATTCTCAGACTTGTTTTGTTTCACTGTAGACCTTATTAGATTGCATCTAATGAGACAGCATAAGGCCTAAGCTGTATATAATAGACACCATTTAAACGAAGTGCAAACATTCCAGCATTTTTCCCTGTAAGGAGACAGCACTCCTCCTGCTAGAAAAATTAAAGTGTTAATGAACTAACTAACTTTCAGAGGCTCCACATTGACCCACTATGACCCACCAATATGTACACATCATCCACCACATCTCATCTGCAGGCTGGAACTGTGCATAGTCAGTCCTAACCTCAGTCGCCCTAGTGGTTTATTTTAAGCTATGTTATGAATATAACACAATATATTTGTTTCCCCCCTCACTGTTCTGCCATGTTGCTACAGCAGTATAACCTTGTGACTTTGTGTTTTGCAAAAATATTGTTGCAAAACGTTGCTTTACCCCACGGCTTTATCGCTGACAGAAGATTCAGATAATAGATCACGCTTCGTCAGACCGCTCTGTTTGCGAAGTGAGAGACATGTGCGTCTTGATAAATGGTGGATTTGTCCCCTTAAACTCCTCTGTAGGTGTGATGGAAATATTTGGAATGATGTGTCTCTGACTCCAGCCGTTTATCCTGAGTAATAAGAACACGACACAAATAAACGGACTCAAGAATGCAAGGTGTGTCACCAAGAGATTAGGCTGGATTTTGTTGTTATGTGCCTCTACATGCTGCTTAGTTATTATGTCTTAATGCAACATATTTTCATCACTTTTGTAGATGCGTCACAGTATAGAGTGAGGATACTTTTATGAGAGATTGTACAATCAGGAATCAGAACGCATTTGCATGTTGAATTTTGCTCTTCCCCCCCCCCTTTCTAAAACGGTGACGGTACGTTAGATATTGTTTTTTATCTCAGAGTGTGATCTAATGACTCATAGAGGTAATGACGTGTTGTTCTCAGAGCAGGAGTTTCCCCGTATAGATGTTTTCTCCATCATCAGCCACTCAGTCTACTGTGTCACCTCTGTGGTTAGATCCGAGAGCAGATGGCATTCTCAGTGAAAGACACTGATCTTTTAGTGTCTTTCGTTCACTTTCTCATCTTCATGTCGCACTGTAGGCTGAACATCGGTGACCAAACACCATGTCGCTAAGCAGTTATAGATCTGTTTTTTTGCTGCTTTGTGATATGGATCTGGGTTAATATAGATCGCCTGTGTTGTGTGGCTACGCTCTGTTAGCCATGGTTGACCGGGCCGTCTGTTCCCATGCAACCCAGCACGCCTCCCATCGCCACATGCTGATCATTGACCCATGGTTGGTGGGGCTGCTTTACAGGTCACTGACACACTGTTTGTGTAAGTTATTAATAGCGTACAATCGAAGGGGTGTAACGATTCATCGATCTGGAACGATTCGATGATCAATGATCATCGCAAAGTGAAAACATCGATACGTATCGTCATTTTATACGCCTTTATTTTGAAATTCTTAACTGATAAAAACACATTTGCACTGAAACATGAGAAATGTGGCACTTAATAGTGAACAAGTGAGGCGTTATTTGTATTCTTTATTAAAGAGAATAGATTGTAAAAATAAACCATGTAATAAAATCAGTCTACAGAAAGTTAAAATGCAAAAAACACATTTGGGTTTCTAATTTTGAAAAGTAATTATATGTTTTAATACAAATGAGCTAAGAGTGAGCTATTTTCTAGTACTATAGTGTAGTATTCATTTCAGTCAGTCCTTCCAGTTAGAGATGACTAGTAGTTTATTATAATCCCTGATGTAATTACACAGACGCCAAGTCAAAAATGATTTGCCCATTATGTTTATTTTGGGACTTCAGAAGTCATTGGGAAGTGAGTGGCTGCAGAAATCCAGTATTTGGATGTGTCAGCTTGCATTGATGATTTGATTTGCCTCCTGAAAACCATCTTCTGTGTCTCATTTACTCATTTCTTCAGTGAAATACAATAGATGGTGAGTGTACTGAGTACTTAAGAATCCGCTGTATCTCATTTAGTTACTCGGTAGGTAGACTGGATGCTCTCAGTCCTCCTGTGGCTCGTTGTTGAACGGCTCAGCAGGAAAACCGTAAAACCTACCGCTGGACTCTTTCTCCATTGCTTCTGAAATCAACCATTAACCAGGGCCACGTTCCATACCAGGGCTTCCTCTCCTCCTCCCTGCCATCCTGGAGCAGTAGCTCGGCTTGCAGCGCACACTCACCCAGCCTGCTGTGCCCCATAGTGCTGCTTGTAGATAACTGACAACATAAAGAGGAGTCCTATTGAAAATTGAACACAGCCAGCAGGAAGCCAACCACTACAATGGGGAGAATAAATAATTCACCAAGCACTTAACTATTTCCTGTTGAATTTTTCTCCATTTTCTCCCCGCTGTTCGTCTCCCATGCCTTCAGGCTCGCATTCCACACTCTTGCTCCACAGCAGGTCTTGCCTGTGGAGATATGATACTTCTTGGCGCGGCACCTTTGCGGTTTTTGTTTTACAGTGTAGCAGACAGTAATTCACTCACTATGTTGTCGTTTTTATAGACATATAAGGGCTTCATTGCAGGCATGCACGGTTGCTTATAAACAATGCACTGTATACACTGGAGTATTTACACGTATCCCAGGGCGGGGTTTCTTTCGTTTTCACAAGTTCTACTTAAGTGTGTCAAGACTGAATGGATTGTGTGTTTTTAAAGTACAGTTAATAATGTGTAGCGCCAGGGGTGAATCGATACAGCACAGTATCGCGATATTTTGTGTGGCAATATTGTATCGATAGACAGATGCCAAGTATTGATATTTTATTATCTAAACAATCCGAAGGCCTGGTCGCTATTCGGTCTTTCAGAGGTTGTAGCGGTTTCAGCATAGATATAAAACAGTAGATGCGACATTACGTCATAACTAATGGGATACCTGACTACCATCTTACCTGAGTATCGTTTACAATCGACACCTATGGGCAGCAACTGGTTGTCAGCCAGTTCAGCACCTAACTGCTTTACTAAAAGGACTAGAGAGACCAGGGAGGCTGGCATCACTTTCCACACATTAGTATAGAGTAGATGAGAGATATATTTATTTATGTCATGTTAGCTTGTCGGGAAGAACGCTAAATAACGCTCCAAAGTTACGCAAAATTTTGGTGAGGAAAAACTGCCATTTCAAAGGAGTGTCTCGATCTCTGACCTCAAGATATGTGAATGAAAACCCTGAGATGAACAGAGTGAAAACTGTATTTTATTAGACAAAGCAGATGTTGACAAACTGCATAATTTTCAGTTGCAAAAAAGGTAATAAACCGCAACATATCTTATCGCAAATTGTTTCAAATCGCAATAGGATCGTATCGTGACTTTAGTATCGTGGGGCCTTTGGTGATTCCCACCCCTAAGTTATAGCCAATGCTTAAAAGAGAGATGGAATCAATCTGCATCCTTGTGTTAATCTCCATCCTACGTGTGTGCACATACTCATAGATTTTCGTTTTCTCAGTAGAGAGCAGGAGCAGATTACATTTCATCTAGATGGTCCATTCAGTCTCCACGCATCAGTTCAATGAATATTAACTATCCTGTCCTGCTCTGTTGAGAAGATCATTCTTACTATCTGCTGTACGCACACTTTGAGATGAGGTTTTCCCCCTGCCTCCTTCCTTCCTTCCTCAACAGCTGGCACGGTGACCTTTCCGACTCTTGCTTCAATCTTCTAGCACGCTCAACAAGTCCGAATACGCAGGACTAGCACACTTTCATTGAGCGGGAGTTCAGTGGGAGGTGACAGCTGTGTGTGTAACCTTACGCACAACCTCCTCCCCTGTATCCCTCCACCCAGATTTCATCCTATTCCTAGAGTTGGGGGTGGGGGGGGGCGACCAGCTGTCCTGTATAGATCACACCTGTACTGAACAAGAACCAAATCAATCTGCCAGCCTGTCAGTTCCTCAGTCAGATCTGGACAAGATCATATGTCGATGATCACCAGTTGTACTGTAGGGATCACTACCAGCAACGGAAGTATTTTACTGTATATCCTCTGACCAGACGTTTGGTCAGGCAGCATTGTATTCATTTAAATGGGAAGCTGAATGTGTCGGTCGGTACATCCCAAAATACATCATTTAAAGCAAATCCCACAGTAAAAGTAGAACCAAGGCATGAATCCAACGTTTTGATGCTAACTGAACTGAATATATGGATATGTGTCAGTGTGTCATGGTCTGTGTTGTCCATTAAACTGTAACCAATCTGGCACCGTTTACATCAACCTTCTCGTACTCACAGAGACAGTCCTATAAATAGAAAAGAGCACACACTGTTTACGCTCATAAAATGTAGTTTATTAGAAGACAGTGTTTCAAAAACCTTCAAGGATGTCTCTGTCAGACAGGTGGGCTGAGCTTTATTTCACCTTTTTGTGAAAACAAAATCAAATTTGCCTCACGCCAAAAGACATTTATCAATTTATTTATTAATCTGTATTTATCGACAATGAAAATAATCGTTAGTCTCAGCCCCAGGTGGGTCTGTGTTGTGGTTGGGAAAACCCCAGATTGGTTAAATTTCTATGGAAGATACTAGATGTACCATGATGATGAGTATTGATATAAAGCGTTTCTGCAAAACAGAATTAAATGTGGAGTTCTAGGACCCACAGTTAGCTCTGCAAATGAGAAAATATGTGAAATGTACCCCCTTGGTGTGTGTGCGTGTTTGTATTTACTTATTGTGCAATGAGGCTTTGAGACAATCCAGCAGCTAGGAAGGCTCCTGGGGACTCCACTATACCGCAGAGTTGAGTGTGAACCCTCCCAGGCTTTGTTCAAGAGTCGTTCAGATTGTTTGTTTTAAATGTCCCCAAGGCCTTTGAAAGCAGCACAGTATTTAAGCAATTTAAATGCCTCCAAAGGATATTTACTTGCTAAATCCTCCACTATTTATTATCAACAATCTGATATTAAGGATTTCTTTTTCATATATCCTTCATAGCATCATGAAAAAAATGTCACTGATTTGATAGACTTTTGCCAAATAGAAAGAAAAACGAACATTAATTGTTTATCATGTGTTTTATTGCTATGATATATATGTATATACATATACGGTTACCTTAACCGCAGAACTCATCGCACTGTGCTGTGTGAGGTTGCAGTGTAATATAATGAGGCTCAGGGGAGTTGTGTGTGTGTGTGTGTTCAGTTCTCTGTGGGACTGTTGCAGTTTACAACAGAGGAGTCAAACCTCCTCACCCTTTATGGAAGTGTAAGCGCACTTTACTGTTTATCAGGCCGGCTCTGCTGCTGTATTGCAGTGTATTTTAAATTTGGGAGGTACTACCAGGAATCAAAAATGAAAGAGTGGCATGAATGAACTGGTCCCTCCTGGGAATTTTGAAGTTTCCACTCCTTCTCTGTTCACTACTTCTCTAAAAGCAGCCTCAAGGCAGTAAAAATCCAAATAATGGTGTATAAAGTATATAATGGTGTTTCGCAGGTGTACTAGCAGCCCAGTCGCACAGCAGTTTGTGAAATAGTCACGAAATCTAATGTGTTGATTTGTGTACAATACATAGACACAAATTTCACATTTTTTTCTTGATGGTCAGCACGAAATCAATTCATATGTAATCCACGTAATTGTGAACCGGGAAGTATAGAGAGCGGCGAACGAAGGAGGTCTGGTGGTTGGGATTGGTCAAAAAACACTGTTTTTTCCCCCAGGAGACCAGTGTTTGTGAAACCACAAGTCAAAGCTTTGTCACGTAACTTCTGTACTTAAGTTACGCCACTTCCGGAGTTATTTTAACCCAAACTGCGATCTTTACCTAAAGTTAACTAAGTAGTTTTTGTCACATAACTTCCATACTTAAGTTGCAGCACTTCTGCAGTTATTTTAACCCAACCGCAATCTTTTCCTAAGCCTAACTAAGTAGTTTGTTGCCTAAACCTAACCAAGTCAATCTTTTCCTAAGCCTAACTAAGTAGTTTGTTACCTAAACCTAACCAAGTCAATATTTTTCTAAGCCTAACTAAGTAGTTTGTTGCCTAAACCTAACCAAGTCAATCTTTTTCTAAGCCTAACTAAGTAGTTTGTTGCCTAAACCTAACCAAGTCAATCTTTTCCTAAGCCTAACTAAGTAGTTTGTTGCCTAAACCTAACCAAGTCAATCTTTTCCTAAGCCTAACTAAGTAGTTTGTTGCCCAAACCTAACCAAGTCTAATTTTTCCTAAGCCTAACTAAGTAGTTTTATTTTGAAAAGACTGGAGCTAAAATTAACATGTGTTACTGGACATTCTTAGGAAAGCGCACAAAAATACATTGTTGAAAGTTGTGCTGAGCATCACGGAAAAAAAGGGGAAATTCGTGTCTATGTACACGGAACAAATAGATAAAATTCCGCGACTATTTCACAAACTACCATGTGACTGTGTTGATACTAGAGTACAGAGAGTTTAGGAGGCACACCAGCAGAAAGGCATGTTGAGTCCTGGGCAAAGAAATTAAGGAGAAAAAAATGTTTTCACTGTGAGGTTTCTTTCAGTCTTTTATTTAGCCCATGACTAGTGGATTCAGTGTAATAGACATTACAACCAATGACATCATCACCTCATAACTCTGTACAGCAGCAGCAGGCAGGCAGGCAGCTGGGGAGAGCGGGAGGGATGGCGGGGCCCGTCTCTGGTGGAGGAGTGGACGATGAGAGGCGTACATGACTGCAACAGAGCACTTCACTGTATTCACTGTATTCGCTCTCTTCTCTCTTTCACCCTGTTCATCTCTTTATGTTGATGATGTCATTTCCACGCCGAGCCAGACTTCCAGTGAACTCTAGAGGGGGAGGGCTCTCTCTTCTCAGAACTGAAGAGAGCGAGAGGGAGGGAGGGAGGTGGTGGTGGTTGTAGAGAAATGAATTGGGAGCAGACAGGAGACGGGGAACCGGCCCAGTGTGCGTGATAAACAGCTGAGCCACGGGGGCTGGGATGGTGTCTGAGGGACCAGCTGTATCGATCATGGCGGTGACTCATTGTGCTGATGTCACTGCTTCTCAACTCTGGGCTGCAGCTGTAAACTCACACATAGTCCTTCTGGGCCTGTTCAAGCTGGGATTGATCGAGAGGTGTCCAGCATATTGTGATGTAGTGTTGCACGGTATACCAATACTAGAAAGGTATTGCAATACTCTGCCGTTAAAAACGATACCCCGTTTTATAATACAGGTACTTTAAGAATGATAGTGTTTAAATCAGAGCCATGAGTTGCGTTAATGTGCGACCGCGAGGCAGTGATTTAGAGGACGCCATTAGGATTGGGATCCCGCGGGAAGCAGGAAGTTAAAACTTTACTGCTGGTGGGAGCAAGCGGTCAAAAAGTAAACTGTAGTGATAACCAGAAGGATGGAGTCAAGAAATGAAGATTAAAGCAGGTCATGAACCGCTCGGCGGCTGCACAGTCTCGCTCTGAGCTGGTGTCTGTATCAGCAGAACACCCCTTAAAAAAACATAGAAAATAACAGCGCGGCTCTAATTATCGATCAAATGTACTGATAATATTTGATTCGCCATCTTTTCTGAATCCGTCCAAGCATCTCCTGTAAATCAGCAAACACATCATCCACCAAAGAGCACGTGTTAAAATATTATATCACCGTGTTTCTCAGTAATGTGATGGACAGAGAGGAAAAGCAGTCCGGTGAGAGTGACTCTTCTCTCTCTCTTCACGCCACTTCGACACAACGCAGCTGTTTCTACAGTTACTGTGGTGTCTTCCTGATTTTAGCAGCTTTTCTCTGATCAACTTCTCGCAGAACTTCATTTGAATTTATTATCATTTTGTGGGTTTTCGTCTAGGAAACCTCTCGCCGTTTACCAGTACCACTCTCCGCCTTGACGGATATTTGAAATGCAAATATAAAGTTAACTATCAAAGAAATCTCAAACTGAAGTATAGGGGAGATCAAATTACTGGATGCCATTTAATTTGTTTAATTAATACATTTTTACATTTTAACAATTTTAATTAATCACTTTTCCTAATGTTTTAGATTTTTCCCGTGATATTGTTTCCGTATCGGTATCGAGATATTTAGACCGGGGGTATTGTATCGAAGTCAGAATTTTGTCAGCCACTGTGGCTGACAAAATCCTGCACTTACGCCAGGAATATGGGAGAAACCAGGTCAAACAGGTTTATGTGAGACTAAATTCATATGGAGGCTGCTGTTCAATCAAAGGTGCGCTTTACAGTCTGCCATAAAGTGCCAGGATAGCACTTGGCTGGCTTGCGACAAAACTGGCTAACACAGGTATGTACTGTATAGCCTCAGGGTGCAAAAAAACCCTCACATAATGTCTGCTCTAGCTGTGATATTCAGGCGCTATTTAGGTGCACTGATTCAGCACAACATCCCATGTGGCTAAGCTACACAGTATTGATCCGTGGAGATGAGCAGGTTGTCACCTTCTGCAGGGTGTTCAGTGTGTTTAGTCATCAGTCTGTGTCTGATAAACTCAAAACACTTTGGCTGTATTCTAAACTGCATACTATACTTTTTGTCCAGTGCTTTAAGAGCTGGTTTAAAGGCTAAAGCCTGGCCTAGCATACTGCAAAATAAATCACTTTAACTGTTTCATACTACATACTACTGAGGAGCGCAGTATGTAGTATGTACTGTATACTGCGTTTGTCTGAAGTATGTAGTAGGCGGTTTTGAAGACAGCATTTGTCTTCTTTCTCTCTCTCTCTCTCTCCATCCTGCCTAGATGACTACCTGATGTTTTATCTGTTTCCTCCACTGAATAAAGTAGATGCTATCTCTGTTATGTCGTTGTGGTTTTTCCTTTGTAGTGACATAACTGGGCTACTAATGAAATTCACAAATGTTCTATATTTGTCTTGTACGTGTCTTCTAATATTTAGAGTTACGTTGTATTTGAATAAAGCTGACACATTTATGTAGGACAATAAATTTGCCTGTCATGTACATGTGAGTGACTTGTTTGGATGTTAGGAATGAGGTCAAATGCAGATTAAAGGTGACACAAAGCCGGTCATGCGATACATTTCCAGTAGTTTATTGAATCAGGCCATGCACCATTAGTAACTCACTAACGCCTGCAGAACAGCCACTTTATTTTTGCACAACTTGTTGGAGATAAGATTATTTTTTTTTAGACGCAGTGTAAATCCTGAGGGGGGTCACGCATGCCTCTTCACATGCATTTGTATCGGAAGGAAGGAAGCTCCACTGGAAGCGTTCTCATCAACATTTTTAATGAGACACACAGTCGTCCTCGGCTTGCTCAGCAAACTTTGGCTTTTTGCTCGGAGTAAGGGATGATGAGGATTAGGGGTGTGGAGAAAGAACAGTAGGGTGGATATGCGTGTGGCACGTGGATCGATGGTGCAGATGAAAGCACTGCCCGGCTGGACGTCTAGTTTGTGGTGTTTTCCTGCTGCTGCTCGCTATTCGGCATTCAGCGTTTTTACGCTGATGGCCGTGGAATGTCAGATCCCGCTGTTGTCGAGCCGAGGGGAGATTATGCCAGATAGAGGTGTAATTTTGTCGCTGATAAAAAGCCATCCTTCCTGCCAGCTCCCACCTAGTATTTATCTTCTGATTCAGTTTGGTGGATATAGACGGAGGGGGCAGAAAAGTGAAGGGACTAAATATTCAGTTTTTTTGCCCTTATTCCGAAAAAGACAACATTCCTATTTGAAACTTTGCGGCGCACGCAGCAGGCTGACATCTTCTTCTATCTGTCTGTCTGTCTGTCTGTCTCGATCTCCCCCATTTCTGTGCCACTGTCGCACTACTGTACACACACGCACCTCTACACACAACAAACATTGATATCCATCTGAGAATAACTAATAATGATGAAAATGAATAATGTTGTGGGATTATTCCTTATTTCATGGGCTATTTTAGGATTTATACTTTATTATTACAAACTTATAGAAAAAACAAAGCATTCGAATACTCATTTGGAGGTTGATTAAAATGGCAATGGTCGAAGTTCTCCTGGGATTAACGGAGTGGGGGACTCTTCTCTCCATAGATCCAGTCAGTCCTGTCTACAGTGAACAAGTGGAATTCTGCCAAATGACACCGCTATTATGAAGCCCCTCTCAATTATGTACCATAAAACAATTTTCATCTCAGCACTAACTAGAGTATTTTATTATAACCATGCTCTTCTGCTCTGTCCTTGTCTCTCTTTGTGTGCACTCACATGTGTGTGCTGTGCTCACATCTGTGCACATAATTGACTGCTGGAAGAGGCTCTATGACTGCGCCTGTCCAGCAGATTTATTGTTGGGAGCCGAGAGAGCAGATGAAATGTGCCTGTTACAAATACTTCTTCCCTTAAGGATACCAGTCTTGTATCTAGTAGGGATGGGCATTTCGAGCAAACATGCTATTCGATAACTCCCCCCGCAGCTGCTCCGTGGGGAGAGAGAGAGAGAGAGAGAGAGAGAGACAGTGTGTAGAGCCGCCACATTTTCGAATATAACTCGAGGAATTAAGGGTTGATTGACTGGCTAAGACGTTTTTAGTTGAGTTTTATGTTGTTTCTGTCGAGTTTGAGTTAAGTGTGTTTTTACATGGATGAAGGAAATAAACTGGATACAGCATTGCAGGCGGACTTCCGTTCAGTCCTATGAGAGTTGCTCAGTGGCTTATGAAGCAAAAAAGGTTTGACTACTGAGTGATAAAGTACCGGGATCATCCGGCGATCTTCCGGATCCATTGGGCCCATAGAGCAGGCGCAGTAGCGTTTCCTTTAACCCCGCCTCCCAGCCCTTGTTACATTCTCGAACTTTTTTTTTTCCACATGAACACACGTTTTATTTAGTAGCGTTACTACCAGACGGTGCCTGATGGTAAAAACAAGAGATTTTTTTTTTTTTAAAACAAGACAATAGTTGCATAAACTATTTGATTTTCTATCATTTCAGGGGCGGCTTAATGCATGGGCCCTATAGGCAGTCGCCTAGGGCGCCACCTTCTGGGGGGCACTGGTCGCCCTCTAAAAAAATAATATGATATTAAAAATTTTTAATAGCATATTAAAAATTGTAAATTAAAAAAATGCCAGTAGGTGCCCTTCCTCATTTTCTGCATTAAGGTAACAAATGAACAAATTAATAAAGAAAGAAAGAAATACACTTTTCACCCCTGTAACTCTCTTCCTCACACTTTTTCATCTGCCCGGCCGCACTTATTTGTTAATAAAGGTGTTAAAGTATAGTGTTTAAGTTAACAATATCGGGGACAGATTGTTTATTTATACTATAATAAATACAGTTGTTTATGAAAATAAAAAATCTTAACTTCTATCTTGAAACCATTGTGATGTCTGATGTGTGTTGCGGGTTCTGGGGGGGTTGAACCCTAACCCTAGGGCACCAAAAGGGCTAGAGCCGGCCCTGTATAATTTAAAGACTATTCCGAAATTCGAAAATCATGACCCATCCCTAGTATCTAGCTGGTGTTCAGCTGGTCACTTGAGCATCATTTCAGATGAGGGCCATAGTGTGATCAACACTTCAGTATGCGTGTGCCATCTGTTTTCATCTCATTTCTATTCCTCCCCTCTGGGAATCTCTCCTCCTTGACTGACCACTCATCTTCCCGTTTCCCCTCTGTCCACAGACTCGCAACGGTCCCATCTGTCCTCTTTCACCATGAAACTGATGGACAAGTTCCACTCTCCCAAGATCAAGAGGACTCCATCCAAGAAGGGCAAGCAACTGCAGCCCGAGCCAGCAGCCAAGAGTACTGAGAAACCTGCAAACAAGGTGTGTGTGTGTGTTCTCTATGTGTGTGTATTGTGGGAATGCATCTCTTTCCCACCTTTTCCGTGTGTTTGTTTGCCTATTTGTGAGATGATCGCTTTCCTGTTTAATGTTTTGTGCTCCCATACTCCATTGTGTCTGTGTATGTGCACGAGTTTCCCCGCTGGTTCCCACAGCTTCCCAGTCGCTCTGGCGGCTGGCTGCTCTACAGCAGGTGTCTAAACCTATAAAGGCATGAATGGAACTGGGCCGCTTCCTGAATGAAGTCCTCCGCTCCCTCTCAAGGCTTTCGGTGTAATGAGTATATTCCCCAGCAGCCCTGCTGTGAAAGACCAGAGAAGCTGAAAGAGCCCGTTGCTGTAGTACCACGATGGCTCCAAGCCACATCACTTGATAGATGGTTCTTTGAACTGCAAGCAAACCATGGGAATAATAGAACCACAGCAGGGAGACCGGGCTGTTGTGATGGTTCAAATAATAGTGATGAGTGATTTCATTGGTGTTTTTAAAAAGCTTGTTTGCGATCATCATGAAAATCATAAGTAGTTCTGTATTCTGAGGTACCGTTGTGTGTTTTTTTCTTGTAGAAGGTTAGTCGGCTGGAGGAGCACGAGAAGGATGTGGTCAGTGCCCTGCGCTACTTCAAGACAATCGTGGACAAAATGGTCGTGGAGAAGAAGGTACTGGAGATGCTTCCAGGCTCGGCCAGCAAGGTGCTTGAAGCCATCCTGCCTCTGGTTCAGGTGGAGGCCCGGATACAGCACAGGTGAGCCGCATGTTTTTATAAAACAATTCAAATATTTGAAGGCCTTCAACCTTTTATTTTCCAGAACGGACATTTGAATATACAGTGGAAACCGATTATAGTAATCACGTCTGTCTGGGTCATATTGATCACTATAACAGATGATTATTGCAACCATTATTGTGCGTCATTTATAATGCAGATTACCATCTAATTGACATTTATATATTTATTACATAAATGAAACAGACCGCTTCACTTTTTACTCACTCGCCGCCAGTTCTTCTGCTCACCCTCACCGAGGGTGAGGCATCGCCGTCATCAATCCACTTGACGAGGGTGGCTTCACCCACAGGTGCTTTCCCCCGTGCTCATACGTGTTTTTTTTTATTCCGAGAATTTGACTTTCCTTTTCCCGTCACAATATCAATGTGCACGTAACACAGGTATCCAGCCGGAAAGCAGACGGTCTGCGAGGCAAAGCATCGAGGGAGTAAAGTAAAAAAACCAAACAAAAATTCAGTTAACGTTAGTCTAACGTAGTTTTAAAATGTTTTTCCATATGTTGTCATGTATGAAAAGACCCTAAATGAACACTGTAAGCGGACTACTTGATTACTCTAAGCAAATTATTTAAACAGCATTTGTATAGGAGTGATTCTGTCCAAAGCTTTTTGATCCATATAAGAGGTTGTTCACTGTAACCATGATCACTATAAGCGGTTTCCACTGTAGTCCTTCATTACAGTAAACTCCCTCGCTTCCTGATTGCTATCCTTTACCCGCTCTATATGCGGTCATTCACAATGAACCTTTTCTCGACTCATTCTCATCATTCATGCCTCTTGACGTAACCCATAACGTAGCCGGTATGCATGCAGGACATGTTGGTACTGGCGTGATGTAGCTCAGCAGCTCGTGAAGATTGATAATATGTTGTGACAGACAACATCCTTCACCTCAAAGCTTCCTGGACTTGACGCCTGAAGCCTTAAAAATTACCCTCATGTGTTACTCACTGTTCGTGTGGCATGTTATCTGAAATGTTACCTCCGTGGAAGAAAAAACAAACTTCACCTTTCCGATATATTAATAGATGGAGTATTTGTTTTACTCTCTGCGTAAAGTGTTCTTCCTGTCTGTGAAAGGAACCTTAGCTGCAGTTTTTGTTTGGACTGTCAAGACATGTTAGAACTTCTCTGAATTTGTCTTTGTGCCTTTTCCCCATCCGTCAGTACAGATGAAGGTATGGAGGTCAGAGGTGACAGATTTTATATCTCACAGCCCTGTACTTAGAAGCGATTGATGGATTGTTGCCGCTGCATTGAGAAGCAGTCGTCTCTTGGGATTTGACCTCAGTGTAGTGGAGTCAAACTCCCAGTAGATCACAGTAGAAGTTTAGTAGATGTTTTTTTTTTTTTTTGGCAAATAAGATACTGTACATCAAGTTGCTATTGTGTGACAAAGAAGAATTTCCCCCTCAGGTGTTAAAAGCTTGTTTTGCCATCTGTTAAACATGCACAGTGTCTGCAGAGATTTAAATCAATATTGGTCAAATAAGTAGGTCAACAGTGGGTGTAACTCCTACCCGCGGTTGTGGCACACAGTGTTAAGTTGATTAGAGTGCTTATTTGCCAAAAGGTTCGTGTATCAATCTCATATCTGCAAACTCTAGCTGTAGACTTTATTGTAAATCCACTAGTCCCACGTAGTTCCAGTGTAACCTACGGTCCCTAGTCTTTCTGGGTCAAACCTCTCCATCCTCCCCCCAGATCCTTCCGCTAACCCCCATAGCTCCAGCTGCCTCCTACTCACCGTAGAGCTGAGCTGCGTAGAGACAGTGGATGGATATTCCAGCCCTGTGCATCATTTGCAGCATGTCGGTACAGGCCTGGGCCACACCTTAGCGTCGGGTCTGAACGCACCATTCACTACAGGCAGAAACAACACCCCAGCTCCCCAGTGTGGTTACACATTCTTCTGTCAGGCTTGTAGTCAGGAAGACCTGCCGTAATGCCCCATAAATATGTAGTTTAATAGCTGGTAGATAGATGGAAGTGTATCATATGTGTGATTTATGTCACTTCCAGTCTAACATGAGCTTGTCCCATTGCTTTTTTCCCCCCCACACTCCTCTGTTGTGTTGAATCATTCTCCTTTCTGCACTTCTGGTTTCCATGCCGTCTCTCACCTCCTGTACATCATCTCTTCTTTCTCTTCTTGACTTCCTCTTGCCTTTCCCCCCCTAATGTTTTGCTCTACTCTTACCCTTGCCCAATCTTAATCTCACATTCCTTTCAACAGTTCGGCGCTGTCTTCCTGCCATAACCGTGTCTACCAGAGTCTGGCCAACCTTATCCGTTGGGCGGACCAGGTGATGCTGGATGGCATCGACTTGGAGGACAAGGAAAATGTGGCGTCGGTCACCAGCGTCATCAAAGCAGTGCTGGATGGAGTAAAGGTAGGCTGATAGACTCGCCAACCTTGACAATCGGGAGGGTTGGCAAGTGTTATGGATAGTGTTGTCTACGTCCTACTGTTATTGTAGCAGCCACTGACGCCGACTCTTTCTATGAACAGGAGCTGGTGAAGCTGACCATAGAGAAACAGGAGCAGCCGTCGCCCACCACCCCTAACAAACCAGCACCACCTGCTACCACAGCTGAGAGGTGAGTACCAAGTCAGCTCTGCAGAATACAAACAACCAGACACTCAAAGTAGTTCATTCACTCAGACGGCTTTTATGTGTGTAGCAGCGTGTCATCGGAGATGCCCTTGATAGATCGGGAGCAGGAGGTCTCGAATAAGACGGCTCCGGCAGCTACTCCCGCAGAAGCTGCCTCTGACATACCAGATGAGGACGTGGCCCCTCCCAAACCCCCCCTTCCTGAAGCCAAAATGGCAGAGCTCAGGTGAGGACGACAAGACACACTTCAACACAGTTGCATCCATTTAATCATCTCTATATAGAGAGGATGCAGAATATTACAACTGTTGATACATTTCTCGCTGAAGCTTCCAGGTACTGGTACCTCATGTAGCTCCATTTGTTGTGATGTCATACAGTCTTAAATGTTCAGATTTTTTGCCAGGCTGAGTACGAAATTCTTTCTCAGTTCAAGGTTTCTTTTTTTCTGTTTTTGTCTCCATCCAATGAGAAGCAAAGACGAAGACTTGGTGGTGATGATGTGGCCACAGAAATGTTGTGACATTTTGCACTGTGGTCACAAAAGCAGTGTCTATTCTGGATTTATTCATCACAGTGGTTTCGCTTATTATTTATTATTTTTAGAATGAAAAAAAGTGAAATGAGGAATGAAGAAGGTTTTTTAGGATGTGGGTATGGGAGGGGAAGGGGAGTTCCGTGTTTCATTTTCACTGATATAGACCTTTTTGAGTTTGAAAATGAAACTCATTTTGGTGTGTAGTGTATTTTCTTTTCTTTTCCCACGCCAGCCAGCTGCAGCTCCATCGATCCAAATGCTTAAAATTCCAGACTCCCTTAAAATCTCTCATTGCTTTCACACTTTAAATATGGCACACTTTGGTTTGTTTGTTGCTCTGTCTCTTCCTTTCTTACTCTTTCTGCTGTGTCTCTCAATTTGTTCCATCTTTGGTTTCCCTTTGGATTCTGGGAACAGAGCACAGTTGAGTGCTGACGCTGGCCAAAGGAGACCCTCTCAGAAGGAGAAGTATGTTCGTCCATAGGATCATCTGTCTCCATTATAACACCCCACCCTCGACCCCCCCCCCCCATGAAGCTTCTGGATTGGATGAAAGTGTTTTTTGACTTGCATGGTTGCATCATCCCAAACTTTGTGTTATCCCGGGCATTTGCTGAAGAATTCATCATCCAATCAGAAGACCATGATGCCGTGCATGAGAGTGTGTGACTGACCTTTGCCGTGTCTTTTTTGCTGGCCTCCATATAATGGTGCCTTGTGTTCCGCTCTCCGCCCCCATTTTGACCTGGTATTAACTTTATGTTTGACAAACAGGACAGCTTCATGTCAGAGCTGAGAGAGGCTAACATGAAACACCCTCACTTTCATCTCGCTATTCCACCGGAGGGATGACAATGTGTGTGTTCATGTATTCATACATGGATGTGTGTGTGCATACATGCCTGAGAAAAGCAGTGTTTTACGTGCTTGCCTGATTGTCCGTATTGACTTTGCCTCTTGGTACTAAAACATCCAACATTCGTGTTATTTTATTCCGCTGTTTCTGTTTGCTGTTCCGTCTGTAGCCCTCCTCCAGCTCTTCCCCCTAAGAAGCGTCAGTCGGCCCCGTCGCCCACACGGGTTGCAGTGGTCGCCCCAATGAGCCGTGGCTCCAGCCTGCCCTGCAGCGTCCACAGACAGGTGGGGGATTACGGTCCAAACTTCAATTTCAATAAACTAACCATTAAGAAAAATGAGTGCTAACGGTCTTTCTTTGTCTGTGCAGCAGCAGGACTACGAGCAGGAGTTCCTTCAGAGGCGTTTCTCTGGGGGGAGCCAATCCTACGGGGGCGACTCTCCACGCCTGTCGCCGTGCAGCAGCATGGGGAAACTCAGCAAGTCCGATGAACAGCTCTCTTCCATGGAGCAGGACAGTGGTCAGTGTTCCCGTAACACCAGCTGTGAGACGCTTGGTAAGAAGTCAGGGTTGGGGTTTGATTTTATCAAATCTGAATCTAGCATCCAATCTGCTCATCTAATCCGAATCCTTTTGAATTCATTTAGGCATTTTTTAACAAAAATGAGAAGCTTACTTATGTTTCCTTAATGTTTTTCTACACTTTTTTTTGCTGATAAATAAAGAGGGAGGAGGGATAAAAAGGTTCGATAGGAGATCTGTTAGTTAAAGAGCTTCATCAAATCCAGTTATTTTGCCAACAGGGAATCAGATCCAAAATGGAACCAACCCTTGACAAATCTTTGCTAATGTGTCATTTCTATTTTTCACCCCACCTGTTGTGTAGGAGTTAAAAGCTACACTCTGGTTGAGGGTTCAATCTGAATATATGAAGACTGAAATGTGATTTGTACCTTTCCTTTACCTTTTCAGACAACACAGAGAATTACGACCCGGATTATGACTTCCTCCACCAGGACTTGTCAGTTGGGGAGAGCCTGCCCCCGATACCGGTCGGAGGGTGCCTGAGCCCCCTGCCTGAGTCTCACAGCGAGTCCTCTTCCCCGGTCCCCGGACAGCATCCGTCACATCCTCGCTTCAGCACTCCTCCAGCACAGCAGCAGCAGCAGCCAGAATACTGGACCCCACAGCCCAATCAAACCAATCCTTTACATTCCAACCGCGTCAGCGCGCCCCCCGCCCTTCCGCAGAAGAAGCGACGCAGCACCCAGCCCTTCCCCGACGGGTCGAGGGTGCTTTACGAGCGCTACCCCTCCCAGTACGACAACCTGTCAGAAGAGGAGCTGCACCCTACGCCACCATTCCCCCTTTTCACGCCCATCTCGCCCATGCCCCAGACAAATGGGGGGGTGTTTGTCTCCCAGTACATAGCCAGCGAGAACGCAGATGTCCCCGCCAGCCCACCGCCGTTGCCAGAAAAGAAAAGCAGACACAGTAAGTGAGAGAAAAGTAGGGGATGGGAACGTAATGAGAGAGCGAGGAAGGCTTTAAATGAGATGACTGAGCAGTGAGGCAAAGGAACAGGGAAGAATAAAGGAAGAGATGAGGTTGATTTAGGAAGGGACAGTGGGACATTGGCTTCACTTTGTCAATCAGTTCATTGAAGCATAGCTGATGTCAAGGAAATATTCCACTGTGAATAGAAACAGGAAGTGAAAACCAGGATGTGCTACAATGGGTCCGTCTCCAGGGGCACAGAGGGCAACGATTGGTCACTTCCTGACACACCTGCTACATCACTCCCTCTCTCGCTACTGTATTATGTCATTCCATACAGTCAGCCCTTCCTGCTAGTTGAAGCACTTGTCATAGTTTATGACTGCATGCATGTATGATTTCAACAACCTTGAAGTCAGTTTAAAGGGACACTCCACAGATTTTTTACAAATCAAGTTCAGTTTACTGGTGAATACTACTCAGCCTCTGAATATCGTTGTATAATATCTTCTGGGGCTCTGGAGGAGTTTTGTCAATTCCAAGAAAATAAACGATGATGTCATGATAGGGGTGGGCGAGGTATCGGATATACTCGATGTATAGCGGCTTGTTCTACGTGGGATGTAGTAAATTACTATATTGCCAACGCCGAGTACAAATATTAATTGTCACGTCATCTTTTTAAGCCGGCAGCGTGAGACTTGATTTGGCGTTTTCGCTTCTCTCTGTCCCTCTGACAGACACACTCTTATGTGTAGGGTGTATGAACTTAGATGTGCATATGGGGGCGCGTGTTTTTGTATCTGGAGGGAAGCAGGAAACAGGGAAAGAGCCTGGAGAGAGGGGAAGAAGTGAAGCGCCAAAGCGAGTTTATACGTGTTGAGGTCTGAAAAAGTGATGGGAGACGGCAGCCTCCACTTCGAAAAAGACGGTCAAACCAGCCCCCGTGTTGTTTTGCAGTACGTGTATATACTAGGCATTACGGTAAGAGCCTGTAAGAACTGGCTTCAAAATAAAAGCGACCAAGAACTGACTTCAGAATAAATGTGATCTTCCGGTAAATGTGACATCAGTTCAATAAGTCAGTCATTTAGTAAGCAAGATAAACAATACATGTTTGTTAATCTAATCCACCTCTAGTCCTCCAGTACATGCAGTTTGTGGAGGACTACTCCGAGCCGCAGCCCTCCGTGTTCTACCAGATGCCACAGAGCGAGCGCATCTACGAGCAGCGCAACAAGCACTTCCAGGAGGTCTACGGCTTCAACGACTCCTTCAGCAGCACCGACTCCGTCCACGAGCCGCTGCTGCCTCCAGCATTGCCCCCAAAACAAAGGCAACTGGTAAGAAAAACCTCTCCGTGTGTGCAAGAATGACCAAAACCAATTTTGGATGTTGTGCTGTTTCTTATAAACTACCACGGTTAAAATGTCTTTTCCAAATGGGTAGAAATAAATAGTTGGGTCAACTAATGTGGACTGTGTGAGCAAAGCTGTAATTTAAATTCCTTAAATTGTTCAGTTCATCTTCTTGTGGAGGCTGTGGAGCCTTCATTGATTACACTATTCATTTTTGAGATCATACCTAGAGATCGCTGGACAAAGAGTGTTGTGATGATAGCGTCACTGGCACATGTGAACAATACCAGCAGCCCTCTGTGGTAAAGCTCTGTGCTGGTCCCACTGTCTTCATGCTTTATGCAGCCTGGGAAAGGAAGAATGCAGATTGCATTCTGGGGCTAAAGTACATTCCTGTGGTAATCCTCATCAATTTTCTCCCCAGCCTCCTCCTATCTTGTTATCTCTCTCTCACCTATTCAGCACCCCCCTCCTTACTCTCTCCGTCTCCCCTTTCTGTAACCAAAGCAGACATCTGTACGAACACGGAGGTGTTTGGTTGTTAGCAGGGAGATAAGACCAACCTCTTATCAGATCCAGTCCACTTATCTTAATCTGGGTCGGCGTCTGGGTTAATTGAGACAACTGTCTGACACTGAGTCAGTGAGGAGAGAGAGGAAGAGACACGATTGGATAGATCATAGCAGGAGAGGGCATCCAACCTTTTAAAGGGCCCTGACAAATGATTCTTCTTACTACAGTAGGGAGTGATGGGGGTCCCACATGAACACACTATTTTCTGTCAGTTAGAACAATTTTGGTTATCGTTATTTCTCGTTAGATATCTGTGCTTTTCTTTTTCTCAATGCTCTTCTCACTGGTTTGAAGTGGGTGAAGGGGATGACACTACTTCTGTGCACTAGTCACAGTTTTGCAGCGAGCGTATGAAATTCCATACTAACATGCTATTTAGTACGCTAAAACAGATTTTTTAGTATGTCTGAAACCTTGGTATGAAACCAATAGTATGTGAATTGCATACTATTTCCAGCTAAATATTACAGTATGCAAACGCTGGACATTAGGGCAGCACAAGTGTCCCACAATTGACGACATTCCTAGCAGACATTGACTGACAGCTCTGTAACATCAATAATTCTGTGTTTATCTTTAAGTATAAGATTTCACTTTGCTAGGCGTAATCTATATTTTAAAAGTAGACTTTACGATTCTCACAAATCATAATTTTGGTCACCTGAGGTTGGTACGCGTTACCATGGCTACGCGTCTCCAACCGGCAAGGAGGCTCTCAGGAAGTGACGATGTAAATTAAAGCTCAGTGCGTCTGAAAAGATACATACTACTAAAGTTTGTTGAACGATAGTACACGTATTGGGTATGTAGTGTATAGTGTGCGATTTCGGACACAGCCATAAACATAAATACTACTTAAAGATGTTTTTTAACTTTTAACGTTGCTCATGCAGCCATGAATACTTAATGTTACGGAGAAATACTTTGGCTTTAATGTGGTATATTTCATCCTGGCATATTTGCCATAAATGTGACCATTGTGAATCTATGGTTCATGCTAACTTTGCACTCCCCAGCCCCATTGTAGAGATTCAGGGAAACGAGAACTCGCACAAAACAACGTATATTCAGGGAAGTTGCGTGCATACACTGTATGTAAGACATGGACGTAGTCACCGTGACGTCGGTTTGTGGACTGCTATTGTGAAGCCTCGAGTTCGGCATTTTGGCTGCCATCTTGGTTTTTTGCAACCATAAGTGACATAAGAGGGTGGAGCTAAGTACAACCAAATACTGAATAAAACATTTTTAGGTGACCAAAATGTTACAATTAACTTTCAAGAACTGAAAACACACTGTGAAACTGTTAAAGTTGAAGACGAAAACGCAGACAACTCCCAGACCAGACAACGCCGTGGTAGCGACCTGTCAATCACAAGGTAGCCACGCCCTAAAGCATCCCCTGCTTTGTGGTCTATTTGACTCTAAATGGGACCATAATTTACTAAATGAACATCATGCTGTATTGAAGAAGACTTGAAACTAGCGATTGAGACCATAAACTCATGTTTAACGCACTTCCGTATTGGCTTCACTTTTCAGACCCTGGAGTTGCCCAATGGTTGTGTGAGCCTCCTGCAGCTTTAAACATGATTTTTAGTAGCCCCCTGGAGTAGCCTTGTTGGGGGGTGAGGGTTAACGACCTATAAAGTCACAATAGCCACATTTATGGGAAATACGCCAGGGTAAAATAAACTGTAGAGCTACACAAGCAGCTAAACATTGCATATTGAGTAGATGGTCTGTGGTTTACCAGATTGCCACATACAGTATGAGACATGGTGTTCTCACAAAGATGCACACTAGTCTATTTTCCTTCACTAATGCCTTGCATACATATTTGAAGATGACAAACTGAAGTGTGGTTGGTTGGCCTAAAAAAAGTGTAGTAATGAAGACAGTACATTGTGGACAGTAAACAGATGGCGTTCTTCTCCAGGGTATAGCTGGACGTACAGTATCATAGCCCAGTAAAGAAAACTGACTCAGTGGCTGAGTGGCAGTCTACCCAGGCCACCTCAGAGTCTTTGTCCATTGTCCTCTCTCTGCCACCACAACTGTGTATTTGGAGCCCCGTGCTCAGCTTTTATTTTTATCATTCTTTTGTCTGAGCGTACAGTCGAACTGCATTCATCTCTGCTCCTGCCGCAGGGCCTAATCTGGCCTCATGTTTTGGACTTGATGAGCTCGTGGCCCAGTGGAATAAGCCGGTTTGCCTCCTCCATAAACCCATGTTCCAGGCTTACACGCTTTGGCGACTTTACACGGCTTTGCAAAAAAAAAAAAAAAAAAAAAAGTCATTTCATCTGCTGGGTGAAAAAAAAAAAAAAACCCAGAGCGGATCATATTGGCCCTGTTTAGAACGTGTTGTAGTTGGCCTGGTTTCTGGAGAGCCCTTAAAGCTCAGGATATTAAAAGAAAGTTTAATAGACGTGAATGTGTGTAACCTGTACGCGTCACATAACTAGGGCTGCAGCTATTGATTAGTTTTGTAATCAAGTATTCTAGCGATTATTCCATCGATTTAATCGGATAACAAATACATTTGCTTTGTTATTAAAGAGTTTCTACTTACACAGAAATAGAAAAAACAGCTAGGGACAAGGACAACAAATCTGGACAATAAAGGTGAGGAATAGTGAAAGAAATAACCCTTAATTTCAATATCGCAGTATACGTTCATGTTCATATATTTTGATCGAACTTAACTATGCCATGGAAATATCATATTGGAATTCTTCATTTAGGTGGTGTTCCCCTTTAAACGTAATAACACTTCAACAGCGGTAGTCTGTCCAGTATTTACTTCCACAGTCAGTAAGATGATGCTTCTCAGCTGAACTACCAGAATCCTCCTCAGCTTTCACCACTTGGACTTCACTACTCCGCTGCTCAACTTTGATTAAATCTGCTCTCATTCGCTCTTTGCTTACTAGTGTAATCAACTGTCCCCTCTTTTTTCTTTTTTTCCTCCCTTAACACCCCTCTTTGCCTTTCTTAACCCCCCCTCACTCACTTTCTTTCCTACCTTTCTTTCTTCCTCTTTGTTTCCTTCTCAGGCCTCCCACTCTTCCTCCCCCTCTTCCTCCTCCTCCTCTTCTCTCTCCTGCCACCTCCAGCCGTCTGTAGCGGCCATGGAGGAGGCAGGCTCTGGGCTGGGCCTCACCATGTCCGTTTCTAACTCCTACCTGATTGGCCAAGCTTCTTTGACCACACCCACGGTGAGTCAGGTCTCTTAAACCCCCCCATCCCTCCACCTCCATCTCTCTCACGCCGGTGTGGGTGCTGTGTGGTCCTGGACTGGTCCGGGGGCGGCTTGACCTGTGTGTGCTCCATCTGTGATGCAGTCTGTTTATCTATCCCTTGCCCCCCCCCCACCCCTCTTTGAGGTTTCTGATGGGGCCGACCCCTCAAGGCCCGTGGTTTGGTTGCTGTGTGGTTTTGTTCATCCACCCCATCCATGTGTGCATTTGTTGTTTTGCTGTGTGATTTTTTTTTAGATATGATATTATTAATGTGTGCTTTGCGTAGTTGTGTGTGTGTGTGTGTGTGTGTGTGCAGTTATTTGTTGCCTCTGGCTAGCTATGTGTGTGTGTGTGTGTGTTGCACTGAAGCATTCCTCCACATGACAGGTAATTATTTGGCCCTTTCCCTCTTTTCCGTTTGCCTCAGAGATACAGTCAGTGAGTTGTGTGTCTGGAGCATTCAAATATCACAAGAGGCACCAACATATAGCCCTTTGTTGGTCTGTCTGGAACATTTCAACCATCAACAGTTAATGAATTAGCTTGTGGTTAAACAATTAGAGTTGTTCCGATACCAATACCAGTATCGGAAATGCTTCCAATACTGCCCTAAATTCGGCATTGGGTATCGGCAGGTACGTCAGTCTATGCATCGATCCGATACCATCATTTATTAACCCAGAAAAACTTATTTAACCGGAAATCAATTCTCATTTGCCGCTCCAGAACAGTAGCCTTCTCTGTGGTGTCGCACTTGATGTATCATGGCTGCCACTGGCAACTACTGTTTTAGAGCAGCGAAGAAGAACTGATTGCAGGTAGTTTGTAACGTGACAATAGCAAACAACAACAGTACGGTGCTAGTGGAGAATGTAATGGTAGTCAGAGCGAGGAAAATATCAACCATTTGGTTAATATTTCACAGTGGAAAATCTGTTCATGTTTTACCAAGGGTTTAACCTGAGCCAGGCCATAAGACAAAGATAGTAATCATATCACATCCATACATGGTCAGTAGTAAACAGCTGCTAAATGAAAATAATAATATGGCTGCCAGTCAATTAAAATATTTAATTGCAATTAATCACACTATTGTCCATAGTTAATCAAGATTAATTGCAAATTAATCGCACATTTTTTATTTATTCAAAATGTAACTTAAAGGGAGATTTGTCAAGTATTTAACACTCTTATCAACATGGGAGTGGGCAAATATTCTTACTTTATGCAAATGTATGTATATATTTATTACTGGAAATCAATTAACAACACAAAACAATGACAAATATTGTCCAGAAACCCTCACAGGTACTGCATTTAGCAACAACAGCTGTCAGTGTGCTGACTTAACTATGACTTGCCCCAAACTGCATGTGATTATCATAAAGTGGCTTTAAAACTGAGCCCTCTAGAACCTCCGAAAGATCGTTAATGCGTAAAAGAAATTAGTGGTGTTAAAACGAATTTGCATTAACACGTTATCATCGCGTTAACATTGACAGCCCTAATAATAACTATACATTTTTGTTTTTATCACGCTGATATCAGATCGGTACTCGGTATCGACCGATCCGTAAATTCAGTTATCTGAATCGGTATCGGAAAGGAAAAGATTATATTGGAACATCTCTATAATCACTGCTATATTCCAGTAATTTAAGGTCTGACCCAGCCAGCAGATCTTGCTATATGTTTCAGTGGTTAGGTCAGTATTTTGAGTTGGTTGACCCTTGATGACCCCATGGTGTGCGTGGCACCCTAAGGCACGGTGTGGATCTCCCTCAGGATATCTCCAGTATGGAATGCAGCCCCAGATGGACCTGATGGAAAACACATTCCGTCTGTTTCTGCTCCTCTTCTTTCCTCTCCTCCTCGTCGTCTTTTTTCTTCCTCCGGCGTCAGTCGCTGTCCACACTCTACTCTACTTTTTCTCCAATCTTCACCGCCATGCTGCAACCTCCTCCCACCCCCCAAATGCACACGCACTTCCACACCTCCCATTTGTCTTGTTTCTGTGGAATGTTTGCATTCCTCAACTCCTTGGGGCACGATGTTTTTGGGGGGGTAGGTAGGTAAGGCATGCTGGGAAAAGCTGCTTTGCATATGTTGAGTGGAAAAGAAAAGAAATATCCAGTAGTTTATTTTAATGTAAGTGTCTCCCTTCCTGTGTGTGTGTGTGTTGCGGATGTTAGCATAGACGGTATTTTTAAGACTGCTGCCACGAAAAAAGAGGAGAGTGAGAGGCCTTGATTTCCCGCTGATCCTGCGTGTCTGTGCATGAACAACATGTGCGCGCATCTGTGTGTATGTGGCCGAGTGTGTGCGGTGTTGATCGGTGATCCGTGTATGCACAGCTCTGTGCTGGTATGCCGAAACAGAGCTGAGATGTGCAACATGTTAAAACAGGTTACCACTACCTCCTTGCAGACAGGCATCTCCTCAGCTGGCCGCACACATACACACACACACTCATGGACATTGTTAAGACATCTCTCGCCTAAAAGCTAGGGCTGTCAATCGATTCAAATATTTAATCATGATTAATTGCATGATTAATTGTGATTAATCACATTTTTTTATCAGTTCAAAATGTAGTTCGAAGCGGTATTTAGCATCCTTTCTGACAAGTTAGTATGACATGGTTAGGTTTTCTAGTTTGATATGATACTAGTATCTTCACTACCTTTTAAAAATGAGCCTGCTTCAACCTCCGAAAGACCGAATAGTGTTAACGTGTTAAAGAAAGTAGTGCCGTTAAAACAAATGTGTGTTAATGAGTTATTATCGCGTTAACTTTGACAGCCCTACTAAACACACATACACACTCAGAGTTGATGCTACCTTAGAGATGTGTTACCCTGTTAAACATTTCTGTCTTGCCATCTTCCATGTTATCTCACTGGAGGTGTGTCTGTTGCCAGTGGTCCCAGTTTTTGTTGGGTGTATGTATGTGTGTGTGTTGCAGTGCATTTCATGTTCAGGCACATCACTCTCCCAGTCCAGGCTTTAATGGAGGTGTTGGAGAATGAAACACTGCTTCCTCTTGTTCAGCTCCTTTTCCTATCTGCTCTGTCTTCACCTCTCTGATCTCTTAGTCCTGTCTTTTTATTTTTATTTCTTCTTTCTTTTCCTGCTTTCCTTCTTTCCACCAATCACAGAGCTTGGACCAGGTTGCCTTGACCAATGCCACCATTCTGGATGGCAGCGGGGGCGGGCCCAACGGTTCCCTGGCCGGCTCAATGGGCTCTGTGGCTGTCTGTCTTCCTTCTGAGTCCTCTCTCACTGACTCGCTCCACACCTCAGCGGTGAGCTTACACAGGATAGATGTTCGGTAGTAGGATGCTTCTATGAAGCAGCTCTTGAAGACGAAGGATAAAAATGTGACCCTGGCGCCCTTCCCCTTGGCAGATTGGTGTTAGATTACAACAGTTTGACATTCAGGATTGCTGCTCAGATGATAATACAGTGACTCATTCACCTAGTGGCATCTTGTTGTCTTTATCACTGCCCACAAACTGTCTGCTGCAGGGGCGGAGCAGGGGGGTGGCTTCGGGGGGTTCCAGCCCCAAATGTTTTCTGAGAAGCCCCAAAACTTTTAGGTTTTTAAGGGCACTTTCACAAGCCAACATTTGTCTGTTTTAATTGAAGTGGTGCGATTTGTTTGGACGGGTTGTGAACGCAGTAATTGTACTCTGGTGCGGACCAAAACAATGAGACCACCTCTCACTGGAGCGAGGGCGGGGAGGCGGGGTTAAAGGAAACGCTACTGCGCCTGCTCTATTGGCACAAAGGATGCGTAAGATCGGCGTAAGATCCGGATACTTTTATACTCAGTGTCAAAGTCTAACTTTTTTTGCGTCATGCCGCTGAGCAACTTTCATAGGAATGAACGGGGCCCCGCCTCCAGTCCTCTTCTTTTTCCCAACCAGATTTTTAGCCATTATATTATCTCAAATGGCTTGAGAAATAATACATATAGCTGCCATAAATGGGGGAAAAAAAATCTCCCCAGTGGAGGAAGATGTCCCCAGAAACCCACTAGGTTTTGGGCTGAGCCCCGAATGTTTACAACGTCTTGCTCCGCCCCTGCTCTGCTGTCTGATTACTAGTCTTAAAGGAATCCCAGTAGAGCATGTTGCACTGCATGTTCTTTTTTGCCAGTAAATACTATTACCTTTACAAATGATGCACTCCAGTGCCGCCTGGTGGTCATGATGATGATGCTGAGCTGGAGAACACGACGCTTGGCTAGCCGCTTTCTCTCCTCCTTAGCCACATAATGTCACTTGACGTCTGTTAGCAAACACTCTGTGCCCCTCTCCGCTCCCTCACGCCTGGGTTTGTGTCCCTCCTCTTTTCCCGTAGAGCGAGAGCGCAAATGACGAGGGTGGGGAGGGGGAGTACGTCAACTTGTACTCATCCAGCCAGGCCAATGGGGAGCTGCCTCTCTCCCTCAGAGTAAGTAGCTGACCGCCTCGGGTGAAAGGTCAATTCCATTTACACGTCCCATCACTTCAGGAATATGAATCAATTTCAAATTGCGGCGAGGGATTTGAAGTAAAGGAGACCTGTCTGACTGGCACATATCGCTCATCCGTTACAGCGAGCGGCTCCTATTGATTCATCTCTCGAATTGATGGCACTGAAATGGAATGTGAATGTAGCCGAACCTAAGTGAGCATGACTTCAGGTTCACGGGTTTTGCCTGCCAGGGACTTCTGTGCTGTGGTTGGTGTCTGTGGAGAAGATGTCCATGTGTATGTTGTTCTGACTGGCTGGCTGGCGACTGCCGTCTCTCTGGCTGCGCTTCATCTGTAACGAGCATTTAACCCTGTTCCGATCTAACACCTGACACGTCGCTGCTCCAAAGGGACTCTCAATGGTTCAGCGGGTTTCAATTTTCCAATAACATTCCCCCATAACTGCTTATGTGCACCTGTGCATGTTTTACAGCGTGTGTGGTTGTATTCCTCTGAGCCAGCGTGTACATTGAGGGTGTATTTTTAGGTGTGTGCAAATGTAGGTGAGAGCAAAAGATTGATGGGTGTGTGTGATTGTACTTGTCATTTGGGGGGCAGTTTCAGTGTGTATGAGTTCTACCCTCTGGTGTCTTTCTGTTTTGGGTCTCACCTGTTGTTGTTTTTCCTCGCTCATATTGAGGAAAAGCTGCATTTTTACCCATCAACATAGCATCAACATAGTGGTACAAACATTTCGTACAAAGCATCCATCCTCCCTTCCACCAAAAGTGTTGCATGCACTGGTGGTCCATACGATCTCATCATTAGCCAGCCTTCTGTCAATGCATGGAAACCATTCCTCCATGTTGTTCCAATGTAACCTACAGCACACATGTTGATTGTTGCTTTTCCCACCGTGATCAGGAAACAATCACAGCTGACGATGTACTGCAGGACCCCGCCCCTCAGATGCCATCCAGCAACAGCAAAGAGGCTCTGGACAAGGAAAGGTAAGGGTCCCAATGTTTACATCCTAGAAATGATATACACCTGCATGTTACCTTTGTACAGTATGTGCTATACTAATAGTGTGCTGGTTCTGAAGTTAGTATAGACCTTTTCAAACTTGACAACATCAATATTCTAAATGAGTCCCTTTGTATTTCCTGTTGTAATGTTTGTTAAGCTGACAGGAAGTAAACGTAGACCCAAAGCTGTTGCCCTACTGTAGCAACAGAGGTCAAAGAAAAGGTCCATAGATATAACACAGTTGCGATTTCTCTGCATTATCATCATAAAGTTAATGTCTATGACGTTACCTTGAGACGAGAATGAAAGACAGCTGAGACGAGTGCAGCATGAGTTCTACTGAAGGAATTAATCTTTCCAAACAAAACTTTATTTAACAACTAAAACAACTCATTTACAGTTAGTAAGACTCTTCAACCTCTCCTCTCAGCATCAAAACAAACCACATGCCAGTTGACTGGAAAAAAAACAGCAAAACAGGAAGTGACTGTTTGTAATTGCCTGCTTTTTAGGCTATAATACTGAATCTATTCAGGATATCTACATAAAAGATATTGCTTAATGTAATATATTAGCCATTCAGAATGCCAAAAACAGTTCTCACATATTAATTTGAGGCAAAATTGAAAAAATAAAATCATTGTCTGCCACATAAATACACAATTGTGAGATTATCCTCAGCAACGCAAAAGCATCGCGCAAAATGCTTCAGTTTCATTGAAAACTCGCACTCTGTCTGATCAGGGCCTTAGTCATCCCTTTCCATAGTCAAAAGTAATGTCAACGTGTTTTAAATGTATTCCGACGAATCATGAAACCAAACCATTCATAATTCTCTTTTTTCCAGCTGTGATCAGCTTCTCCATTCCCTTTGTGCATTGCATTGTGGGAGAATAGTGAG